>DWLS01003756.1:0-15172 GCA_018246255.1 Pachliopta kotzebuea | reverse complement strand
GATAGCAAATGTCGGCATAGTCAAGTATAGGCAGAAGTAAGGACTGAACAAGCGCAACTTTGGTAGGAATAGGAAGATAGAGAAGAAGCGTAGAGGAAGGAGCGTATCATTTACCATAAGGTGAACGCATGTCTCCAGCACGCATTTCTCATTGAAGGACTTCAAAGAAAGGACATAAAAGAACAAGCAAGGGTAAGCACGGACAAGCTCGGACAAACACGGAAAAACACGGACAAGCAAGGACATCGAAGGACATCGAAGAACAAGCAAGGACAAGCACGGACAAGCAAGGACATGCAAGGACAACACAGCAAAAGAGACCTTCCACCGGTAATTCCTACCTAAGTCACCTGTTTATGTCTACATGTTATCATTTAGTGTTTGGTATTTAAAATTGCATTCTTTTTAAGTTCCTTAAAAAAATCCAAGCAAATCTCAGAGTGTAATAAACATTTGCGATTTGTTTTGGGGCCGGTCCCGAGATAACCAGAGGATCAAGTAAACACACTAAGGAGAATAAATGACGCCCTCCGCTTTATCCCTCCGCCGCACTCCATCGGTAATCCGATTACTTACGGCACACAAACTTTACTATTTACTACGATCGCATTTTGCGAATTGCCTACCGAGTCACGGTTTTTTTTCCCTATAACTTTTTTGTTTATTTAACTGTAGGAAATGTTATCGTTTAAAACGTACTTCGCGCTTCGTTGAAATTCTTTCTCTCTCTCTCTTTACCTACTCGCGACGTTTCTTCTCGTTAAGTATACAAAAGGATTTTATTGAAAGTATTCATTTGAATAAAAAATTAATTCATCATCATTTTTTCCGATGGTCGTCCAAGGTTACATGACTTTTATACTACTTAAATAAAACTGTCTTACTTATGAGTCTAGTCCTGTGATTCATTTAATTTTTTTTTCATTCTTTCTTTGTTAAACTATGCAAAAAAGGCTTTGCTAAAAATAACATCCGTTCCAACACAATTTACATTTTGTTTTTCATTTTTACTAAACCTTGCTAAGTCCTACCTACGACAACATAAGCGTTTTGTTAATAGAATATATAAATCAGATACATATCAGAAGACTAATAAAATTACACTAATGACCTGTTTTCTATACAAAAAGTTTAAATTTCATAGACATCTCGAGAAAACCGACATGTGGCAAGAACAAGTTTTTATGGGCATGTGACATGTGCTCCGAGAGAAAACCTCGAGTCTTGGAGGAAATATTGAAGGTTGTTAACTTTTTTAACGAATGATAAAGTGCTCCTGTGTTTCGTCCAAACCAAGATATTATTGCAGACCGTCAAAAAGGAAAACTTTAATATTTTGGACACGTGTTCCGCCACGGCAGATATCACTTGCTTCAACTTATTGTTGTGAGGAGCAAAGTTTAAAACTAAAGTCACGTTGGACTCTGAAAAAAATTCTGCCTGCGAAACATTAGGCAATGGACCGGTATCGCCAATATAGAGCATTTGTTCCATGTAGCTCAAGATAGAAACAAATTCGCAAACCTCTCAGCCAACCTCCAGTAAAGAAGAGGCACTTTAGAAAGAAGCAGGACTTTTTATTTCAAAGAACCATTTTACGATATTAGAAACTACCTCTGAACGAAAATGTGTTAGTGTAATATATTTATATTCTTTTCATTTACAACATGCGACATTTTGTATAGAACATGCCACCCGAAAACAGGGAAACTTCTCCGGCGGAGGTCCTGAAATATGGCGAACTTCGTTGTAACATATTACTAGTTTACGGTCTCTCACGGTTTATGATTGGTCCCGCTACGTTCACAACACCTACGGGAACTTGTTTCGTTATTAAACTTAATAGTTTTACATGGAAATTATTAATTTCATGGCTTCAGATCTAACAATTAATAGGTCGAAAACTATAGGAAATATTGGGTAAAACATTACACACAAATTATAACGTCTACTACTTTTTTATTCTATGCGTAGACGAGACGAGCAAGGCGTTCAAAAGATGATGAGTGGTACGTTATCCCATAATAATGAGATACTAGTTAAAATTGTAAACTCAGCACCACATTGCGCTCGTCATGAGACGTAAGGTGTTGAGTCTCGTTACTCCAGTAATTTCAATAGCCTACAGCATCCTTCAAACTGGAACATAGTAAAGTTTGCATGTTATTATTTGGAGGTAGAAACAGAAGCTGCGGTGGTACTTACCGACTTAGACAGTCTCCGGTAACAGAGACCTACTAGCATACAATAACAGAACAAATCTAAATGAAAGAAATAAAAAAATGTAATTTACTTTATGAATTATAATAATCTGTTGACATAAATGTATGACATAAAAGTATGATTAATGATTGGTGGTTTTCAATTAAAAACAGCAGCATGCGAGTGAGCTACATGTTACAGTCCATATGGGAGAGGAAATTACCTCGCGCCGACAAGACCGCTTCGAGTGTATGACGTACGATACCCCGACACGAAACAGGAAACCTTGATATTTCCGCCCAACGCTAAAGTTAGAAGGCTCACAAATTACCTTATATCCAGTAATAACACAACTACCGACACCTTTTCAAAATTTTTCAATTTCAAAGTCGCTTAAATGCCAGCGGCATTGTCAAAATTTTCCTTTTAGTCTCTTTTATTTGAATGCATCATAAAAGAGACTAATGCGCTGGTTTAATACTCCATAACGGTTGTAATTTTTAAACCGGAAGAGCGACATGCGTACTCTTTACGGTTAAAATGAGGTAGAGGATAAAGAGAAAAGAAATCCGAAGTAAAAAGTCTATAGCTCTTCCAGTTAAAGAGATGTAAAAGGTCAAAGTTAGCACTGTGCAAGAGGAAGGAAAAGCAAAATTTAACCGAGAATCGAACTTATGGCCTTTGTGTCCAAAGCATTAAAATTAGCCCGTAGACCATTCCGGTACATTCTAGTCTTATAAAGTAGTAGAAGCCAGGACAATGCGTCATCTTTCCTTACAAATACATTTATTATTACCTTTACCATATATTGCAGAAGGTAAGAAACAATAGAGAAAATATATAATAAGATTTTATATCGACTAAGACAGTTATAAAACAAAAGAATGGTTTCCTAAGGAAGATATTATATTGCAAGAGAAATAAATTTTAAGAGAAAGAACTAGTTGTTTTATAAAGGTGTATAAGTGGAATACTAGTCGTAGTAGTAGTCTAGTTCTTTCTCAGAAAATATGCCTGACCGACCGACATTAAGATTATTAATCTGGAAATATAGTTGTCAAATACCAAATTATGAGTGCTGTAAAAAACTTACATTAAATATTATTTATTTAAAGAAACAACAAATAAAACATTTCCATATCATAATAAATTTGACGGCACATTACATATTGCCTTTAAAAGTATAACGTAGCGCCGACTTGAACTTATAAACTTCATTGACTATATCCGGTAAAAGATCTACCTCCAGTTTTAAATAAGATAGCGAACAGCGGATAAATAATCTTTATTTAAACCTTTCCTTCATTATGTAATTTCTTATACATTCTCTGTGAATATTACCGAAGAACAGCGAGCAGTTTTCTGTAATGAACTTCACGTCGATGCAATCAATCACTCCTTACTGCTGTGGTGAATAGTCGTGACTAAGCTTCACCAAGCATTTATTTTAAAAATCTTTTCTTTTAAAAAAGTCCGCCAAGCATCATTTAATGTTATATAGTAATGTATGTTATATAATTAATTTCGCATAGCATCAGGCGATTAACGTCTACTGCTGAACGTAGGCGTCCCTTAGTAGTATACGGATTTGGGCCGTTTCCTATCAAAATGGCCCAAAACAGGTTTGTGGGGAGCCAAAGCCTCCTTTGTCGATGCATAGAGTGTATCATGATCAGATGAGATTGGCTTGTGTCATATGAGCTGTTGTCTGGGATTCCTTACACCGGTCGCTGGTTTCGCTTATTCGTACTAAAATATATCTTCAAAGATTTTAAATTTCATAAAAGTTTAGTGTGGTCAAATAATATATCCTGTGCAGTTCATCATTATCTTTTCTCTATCTTTATTTATTAACAATATACAATAGATGGTGTTTATTTGTTGGAGGATTCATAATATTTAGTATAGAATAATACTTTAAAAATAGTTCAACGAGCTCTCTCACAAATCAAAAGGTTATCTTTGTAGAATTTTGTAGATTTTTCTACAAATTTGTAGAAAAATCTCGTTCCTGATGTTTTACTTTGATTACATTTTACGACAATGTATAGAATATATGAGTATTTAAAAAAAAACCGTTTTTCAAAATAAACGCTGTGAAGTGAAATGGAATGAATACAGAAAACGTTTCAGTTGAGGTAAAAATTGACAACGAATTTTCCTGTACGAGATAATTGAGCGACTGAACATCTCGTCTGAGTAAAGAAGGTAATTTCATTAAAATATGCGAAAAGTAATTTAACAAATTAATCATTTTAATATATCAAAAGTATATACAGAAACAGGGTTGTGTCGAGCATTATACATCATCGTCAGGTAGAGAGTATTTCGACATGAAATTTGATGGCAGTTATTTTTGGGTAAAATTTTGTTCCATGTCCCCCACGGACCTTGCGATTTTTATCCAGTGTCCTCAAAAAATAAAACTAGAAAATGCAATAAATTATATTAGCAAATTTTGTATAAAGTTTTAGGTTGCCCTCTCTAAATCACAAAATAGCCCCTTTGCCGGGCCTGCTCCCCACCTTGGGAAACAGTGATCTAGACATTAATCAAAAGGTCAATCACGATGTCACTGATCTATTTTTTTTTATTCGACAAGGTGAAGATGATTTTGACCTTGACGGAAAGTGATACCTTTGATCATACCAACGTAGCGCAGGTTAAAATGACACAACACCACATTACGCTCGTCGCCTAGGGACGTAAGCTGTTCAGTATCGTTAGCGAATTAATTTCACTAACATACAGCACCCTTCAAATCGGAACACATTAATGTTTACACAGTAGTGTTAGGTGGCTGCGGTAGGACTTGTGGTGGTACCTAGACGGTCTCCAGCAACAGAGACCTACCACCAGTTTAAAAACAAAGCTAGACAATTCTAAATGTTCTTATTCAGGTCAGAATATTTAGTATTTGCGATGTGTAATTATGGGAAAACAAAATTAAAAATATAAAAGTGAAATACTGTTTATAAACTTTCTTGTTCTAGTTCCATGATCTAGAAAAGTATCAGCTACGGCGCCGTTCCAGGGATAGCTGGGCCCACTGATTCCTTGAAGCTACGGTTGCCTTAGTTGTACTATGCTATGCATTCTTCTATGATATAACTAATAATTTATAAAAGACGATTCTCATTTCTTTCGCGACCATTAAAGCATTAAAGAGATGTAGAGATGTTGAAAGCAAATGTTTTGTTTTCTGGTAGGCAGAGGGCTTCGTTCGAGTTGGGGGCTGCCCGCAGGCGTTTATTTAATCCTTTGCAGCTATAGATGGACTAAATTAGAGGGAACCGTATATCCTCTAGTGAAAACGTTATTTAAAAAACTCCTGCATAAATTCATTCCACAAACCGTACACCACCAACGATTTTACTTAAATTATATTTCATTAAAACCATTTCCTTTGAACGGAAAGTGTAAATATTTAAATGAATATCGGAACTCGTAACTCAATTCAGTAAATCTACAAGGAATGGAAATTTAATAATACTTTTTATTTATATTAAATCCTTCAGTTGGAAATCAAACAGTAGGAAAAAACAATGGTGTCGTTGTTAAACTTTTTTATTAATATTATATATTAAATAGTTATAATTTAAATAATACTCTATAATATCTAGGTCCCACAGAACAATTCAGGGGACTCAAGCTAACCTCACCTCCTCGTGGTGCACCCTGCTAATCAACAAACGAGGCTCTAGCTTCCCACCAACCCGCATTGGGCCAATATGGTGGAAAATGGCTCAAACCCTTACTATCGGGTGAGGCCTCCAGTAGTGGACGTCTATTGGCTGATGATGAAATGATAAGAACGTTTGCAAGTTAATTAACCTCTAAATTGTTTTTCGGCATAAAATGATATAAAAGAAAATCCTCATTGAACGTTGAATATTCTTTACAAAGTTGTAGCCAATATTACTCAATAAAAAACAAGACTTTGCTTTAATAAAAAATATCTTCTCTTATTACTCGTGAATTGCGTTATGTGAGTAAAGGACTTTGTTTAATTGTATTATATTACAGCTGTAGAGAAAATATTCTATCAAATCACATTCATAATAAATGGTATAATATGAGAAGACGATATGAGATTCAATAAACACGATAATAATATAAATAAAAGCTTGTTTACAATTTTAAGTTACACATAGATTAGTTAAGAGTTTACACAGTTCTCGGAGAGTAATGGGCCAATTTGTTTCATTCACTGCTAAACTTTTGTCGTTTTTAGTTTTACTTGTGTAACTGCAAAAGCTAAATTTAAATGCTTTTAGCTTAAAAGTTGAAGCAACTAAAGTTAGTCTCCATTGTAATTTAAAACTAAATAGTTAGCGATAAAGTTTTTTTGATACTCGTGTAAATATCGCCAGCCATATAATCAATAAATGTTTTATACTATAACCTCATTCTACCTTTATGTTTTGGGGTTAGCTTTCCTTATGTAAATCATGCTAAAATAATTAAATCTGGTATTATTGTATTGCTTAGTTAATTAAATCCAAGAAATCTAATTTAAATACTTCTTTATCCGGCTTTTATTAAATAAATGAAGCGTGGAACGGTTAACGCTAAAGATAAGAGTTACTGGCGAAATTTCAACCGAACAATCTCAGCGGTTTGATTGTACAGTGAGTGTTATTATTCTAAAGTGAGAATCCCGTTGGAGCTTAATTAAACAAGACGACCCATCCACTGCTGCTGAACGCAATGTTCTGCGAAGTGAGCTGACTACTTCAAATTTTAAGTACCTATTATGAAACGTCACTATTTTACCGTTATTTACAATTGAATTTGCGCTTAACAAAGTTAACTTTATCTATGATATGAAATACTGGACCTTGTATAGCTTTAACAGCAGTTCGTAGTTGTCTATTTCCAACAACTGCAAAAAAATACAAATCTCTGTTGCTATGACCTTCTATAGGTCCTAAATTGTTCTCAATTATAAACCAATCACACTATTTAAGTAACAGAGATATTTACTTTCCGTAAACAAATCAATCTAGAATTATTTCTTTGAATTTTATAGTTTGTTATAAAATCGTGTTATAGTTTAAATATGACAATGTAATCTAAATATATATTTATTAACAGCTGATACGAAACTATTATATTAACTTATTAATACTTGGTATAAACTTATTTTTAACGAAATTTCCTTTATATCAAATAATGTAAGTTTTTAACAATATTACAAAACTTAAGCATTAAAACATTCCGATCTAAAATTCAACAAGTGTTCGTATTAATAACGATTCAGTATTACCCTTAAAGGGTATTGTTAAAAAAACATTTCTGGTTTTGTATAAAAGAAGCATACAATTTTCCAAAAAAAAATACCTCTATGAATATTTATGAAATGAATATAATGGAGAAATAAAAGTGATGGATATAAAGAAAAAAGTTGAATATACGTTGGAAAATGAGTCTGCTCATACCCGGCGTTAGAGGCTACATGCATTCCGTCCCACCGGAAATCGAAGCTGGGGCAACAAGGTGACAATTTCTAACATACTTCACGAAGCTTCGATGTTATACATTTCATATACTATCATGACATTAGCTTTGGTACCGTCTTCTAATGAAGTCTGCTTTACTCCATTCTATCCTGACAATCATCCTCTAGAAGATAGCAGCTCTTAAATATTTCAATCTCGGTTATCCTTCGCCTATTTTCAGGTACATTAACATTATGTATAATATTGCTAAATACTAAATTAGTACTTTATGAATGTAAGAAGTGATACGCTTGCCCATAATAACGTTGTGCTTGTTCAGATAGTAGACTCAACACCACATCGCGCTCGTAGTCTTAAAATGTTAGTTGTTAAGTCTCATTACCCCAGTAATTTCACTTACACCTCTCAAGCACGAACACAGTAGTATTTGCATATTACTATTTATCGGTTGCAATAGGAGCTGGGGTAGTACCTAGACAGTCCTGTACTAGATAACTTCAAGTCGACGAGTAAGCATTCAAAGAATATTGTAATTCTTGCAAAACGTTGCTAAAATTTACATAATACAGATGTTAATACGGTTAAGATTTATTGTTTCCTGTCGGTAATAGACTAACTGCTGATACTCGCGTTATGAAATCTAATCAATACCTGCTTGTCGAGCAACTGCTTTAATTAAAACGGTTTGTTAAAGCAAATTCTGTTATAATAGACACGCCATTATTTGATGACTCAAGTGTATGCTTATCTAATACTACCTTTACAGCTAGGCTATTGTGTTATCTTAAAGTTTGTCTTACGGTCCCATTATCACTTAAAATCGTGCGAAGTACGGAACAACAGCCTATAAGGAATGTAAAAAAATACATAAAGCTTCAATAAAGTTATGAGAAGAGTAGGAGAAAAATATATAATTTATTAAAATTAGATGAATGTATAAGAATAATAATAGTTAATGGGTAGTGTCTGTAATTTCCTTTTATATTTAAGATATTACCTATTTATGAGAAAACCGATGTTTCATGGAAACGGGAAAAACGCATTTAGTATTAGACGTCGCCTCGGAAAATTTCCGCTTCTCTGTTACAACTCCAGGAGAAGAACAAGGTATGAGAATTACCATTTTCATTATAAATATGTTTCCCTTTACTTTCCTATCTAAATATTTGTTATATAGAAGCTCTTCTTTAATTTCCATAGAGTCATATAAATGATTAGACTGTTATTTATTTATTCTTAAGTCGTAAATGAAGATTATCAGAAAATACGTTTATAAACTATTTAGATATTCTAATTATTTATAGTTAAATTATTAAAACAGTTGTATAACATTTGCGCAAAGTGTACTTGTTTTTAATAAAAATACGCTGTAGATATATGGGCCCTTTGTAATTTTCACTCCACAAAGGCCTCATAGCAGCTGATTAAAAAACCACATCCGGCTGTATTGTTGAGTCCGTTTTGTTTTTAAATCATCTTCTATAATATGACATATGATCGTAAGCGAGTTTTTTTTTTTAAGTTTAACCAGACCGTATCAAGTTATCCAACCAAACTGGACAGTACGTAATATAAAGGTATTAAGAAGTAATAACTGCCTTTTTGATTATATGTACACAAAAAAATCAATGTGTTTTATGTACATATGTAAATATATTAACGTGACAAGTAAGTTTGAAAGTATTATATATCAAGGGACTTGGAAACATTCCTTACTCAACCCTTTGAAGAAAGTTTTTATGAAAGGAGGCCTGACAAAATAAATTTATACCTCATAAAAGTAAAATCATCATAGAGATTTAGTAATTTCTTTGATAAGAAAAGTATTTTTTTCCGTAAAGAAGTATTACCAACAGTTTTCTTTTTTACTGTCAATCGTAGATAGTTTTGTTACTGCGACGCATTAACATAATAAATTATTAAAGCGTTATTAAAAGCTGCACCTATATAATTAAACTTGTGTAAGAAACTTAAGCCTTTCCTTATAATGAATAATTAAGAGCTTGCTGCTGTACTGTTCTGATTATCAATTTATACATATATTGTTAGCTTTATGTAAGGTTGTAGTTAATTCAGGCTTTATATGTATCTATATTTTATAGATTGATTTAATGATTAGTAGATTGGTAAATCTTTTCTTTATTCACTCACAAGAACACGATGTTTTACTCATAATTTATCAGAGGAGGAAATTTAAAAGTTTTAACGGTTTTTAGTTTATCCGTTAGTCTATTAACCCTTTACCTTTAACAGAGGTGTGTTAGTTTAACTTACGCAGATGTATAGTTTGAAATTGTACCCATTCTTCAGTGGGATGTGGGCGTAAAGTGCGTGGGTGAACAACCCACACACTTCTGCGCAACCTGCCGCTTTTCAGAGGTAAAAGTTTTCCCTTAATTTGTACTATACAAAACCTGATGAAAAGTGCGATTTTTTCAACTGTTTTTCAAATTTAAATATATACTAGTACATATTAATAAAACTCAATAAGCGAACTTGTCTTAAAAAAAACATTTATTTAATCATCTATAGTATTTAATGAAGAATAAGGTTAAAGTTATAAAATTCATAAAGAAATTCATTTTGTATAAAACTATAATTTCATCGGTAAAGTCATATTGTAATAACACATAAATATAATTATTTGTATTCCCACTACTGGGTCACAGAGCCTTCTCAAACAAGAAAACATTCATTTTATTTACTGCCCTGGTCAAATGCGGGTTGGTATATTGTTTTAGTTGTAAACTAACTAATATAATATCATCATCATCATCAGCCCTTAGACCTCCACTGCTCGACATAGGCTTCGCCTAGTAATGGAGGGATCTGGGACATCTTCCTTCCACCATACTGGCTCAATCCCAGTTGATGAGGAGCCAGAACCTAGTTATTGACTGGCAGAATGCACCACGTGCAGGTGAGGTTTGCTAGGGTCTCGTGAGTAGTCGTGTGGGACCTCTTGCACCCCATATATTATCAACATAAACAAAAAGTAAAAATAAATGAATGAAAGTATTTGTGTTTTTCATACTCTATGAATATGTTAACCTTAACTGTATTATTTATGATCCGGAAATCATAGTACATGATAATTTTTTAATTACATACTACTTCATTACGTTTTCGTATCTATTTTCTAATGTGTTGCTTCTATTTTTTAATTCTAGTGAAGTAATATCACTGAAAATTTTTGAACAATATCTTTTATTGATAGGCATAAAACAACAAAATTTGAATAAGATATTTTTCTTTAACAAAAAGTTTTGTCTTCGTTATGGAATAAGTGAAGTTCAATCGGAACTGTTAGCTATTTATTCAAACTATAGAAAAACTTAAACTTTGTAATCACAATTTTAATATTCATTTAGAGAGGTTTTACTGATACTGACTGATTTTACTTACGCAGAAGAAATTCCAAATTAAAATCAACATTTTTATACCCGAATAAATATTAACTATCACTATCTTTTCACTACTTGTCTAACTTGTTATTACTATTAAGAGTTAGGAAAAATTTCGATTACTTTTTGATTAAAAGAATTTTCCGAAATATCGTAAGAATCGAGTAGCAGCTTTTTATGACTTTAATCTGCAAAGTGACCACAATTATTCTCTGGTAGAAAGGTCTCTGATTATCAAGGGACATTATAATAAAATGCCTAAATTACTCTGATAACACATAATTTCTAAAACGAAGATTCCTAGTGGTAGCCAACAAAGCGACAACTTACCCTTCCAAGTAAATTTAAGTACATGTAAAAAAATCAATGAATATATTATAATGTTTCAATATCTAAGTTCCGTTTAGTAACTAATAAGACTACAAATCATCATATTAAATATATAACTTTTCACAATGGACTGTTCACCTGATTCGTAGAATCATCATCATGATAATAGCCTTATATAACAATACAATAATCATTGAACTTAGTTTTCAGCAGGTATTGCTTTAAAGATATTATTCCTAATGTAAAACGATAAGTCACGTGTATTTTTAAACAATGGCAGTAAATTTAGAGTTGTATCAAGAGTTAGTAAGTGAAAGGGAAGGGGTGAAAAGCCCTTTGAATGTACTCGTGAGTTAGGGGGCGGTATAAAGAAAATGCTGGAACTTAAGTATGTGCTATGACGACGTCATACAAACGTAAAAATGGGAAAGAAAGTTTAGAGAAAATTTATGCTTTTTATATAAAAGCATACGATATAAATTCAAATGCGTATGCATTTTGCATTTCTGTCATTGAATTATTTTTTAATCTATACATGCACAAAGATATTAAACTCAAACATGTAAAGATATTAAATTAGAAAGCAGTAGTTACTTCATTATAATTTTTTTCCAGTTTATGTTTTAAAATAATCTAAATACATGTATATTTTTATTTAGTATACAGAAATTCTAAAAAATTACTGATTCGGATTTGTATTTCTTCAACGAGTCTGGCTTCGCATTACGCTCGTCGCTTTAAAACATAAGATGTTAAAACTCGTTACACCAGCTTACATAACTCTTTATACTGGAACACAGTGATATTCTCACAGTGCTGTTTGTCGGCTGAAGAGCTGCGGTTGTAGAGACCTATCACCGTCGTTTTGTATATAGATTCTAACCATTGACAGCTAATAAAAAAACCTCTAACAGAAACCATAATTAAAATAATACAAAAACAGAACATGGCTATGAATTCACTTGTCGCATTTGTACTCACTCCTGTCAGTGTTAATGGGTTACTTAACGTTTGTCGTTTCCAATTAAGAGTGAGCATATTGAAGCATTACCAAGAGGGGTTGTGGAGGGGAAGAGGCTCGGAAGGTTTATTACCCTTTCCAAGATCTAATAAATTCTGGTGGCTGTTATCACACCATTACATCCTCCCATTTTTATTATAAAAAATATATTGAAATTAGTTCCAAAAGTAACTAAACTCGCGGTGATTGGAAAAGTTCAATCATTAATAACTATTTATTTATTCTGCTATACTTTTGATGGATTTGAACCCGTTACACAAGGTTATTATGTTAAGCCGTAGCTTAAAACCATTACCGTGTTCCAGTAAAAGTTTTACAGCCATTTCACTGAAGTTGACGAGCGCAATGTGGGCTTGTGTCTAGTAAAAGACCCTAATAATAAGCGAGTATAAATCATTTTGTAAAAGCGGTTGAAACATGCTTTGTATGACCGACAGAGGCATGGGTTCTTTTCGCATTTCATTTAAGCTTCCGATATATGATAAAATTATGTAAAATCAGATATGTTCCTAGATCAACCTTTCGAGAATATATAATATCCCGCCAAACATTGCAAATGACATGTATAAAGTTGTTTTGACATTTTTATTGTGAGAAAAATCACCTAGTCCCAGCAGTGGGAACAAATAAAGAGATAGTTATTATAACACTGATATTATAATACTGATTTTATGTTTCGGACTTTCAAAAAAAGGTTTCTATAGAAAGCTTATCGGATATTTTGTGTATGTAAAGGTTTACCTCTCACCTATAGAATATCACAAAATCCTGCGAAGCAATATCCGATTTTGTACTGACGGCGTGAGATTTTATGAAGTTTTTCGCGACGTACTAAATAGAAAAATCTTTTATACAGCTATAAAGTTTAATAATTTCTGTTAAAATAAAAAAAAATATATAATATAGTATATATTATATATTGAATCAGGCAAATACATAGTGTATACATTGTTAAAAAGTATATGACTGTAGATGAAACTGATATATATAAGAATCTAAGATCCTTTACACCCTACACTTTTTTTTATTTAACGAAGGAATGAGACAAGCTTGACATTCACCTGATAGTAAGTGATACGCTTATCCATTACAACGTGACGCTGGTTACTGGGACGTAAAGTGTTAACTCTGGTTATCTTAGTAATTTCACTAACATATAGTAACCTTCAAACTGGAACAGTGTACTGTTTGTCTCATGCAGTAGGAGTTGCAATGGTATCTACCTAGACGATCTCCGGCAATAGAGACCTACCACCAGTAATACTATATCCAAGTACTATTACTAATATTGTTGTCTTCAACCTACTTATCTACAATGGGCTAATATTGAACCTAATTTTCATGAAATACTAATTGATGAAGTAGTTTGAGAAAGTGCAGCGTGTCCAACCAGGACATACTTTGCATATTTGATTACTGAAGCACAGTAAGGTGTAATAGCAATTCTAATGTCTGTAAAACAATCCAAAAATGGGACCAGAATTGTAACAGAGATTACCTCAAACACTAATTAGTAATTAACATATTAAATTAGTCTAGCAGTGGGCGTCCATCGTATTACAAATGAATTGATTAATAACTAAACCCGTTATAAACAATATATACATATCTTAATGCAATTTGATGATAGCTCGTGGTCAAACCGTCAAAAATTTAAAAGACAGTCATCATATTTAACGCAAACGTGGATACTTTAACCGGAACAAGTATACAGGAAGTGTGATCGTGAGAATTTACGCTATCCCCGTGGTACGATAAGAAAGCATTATACTTAAACTATACCTTACTGGGTCCATAAAAATTTATTACAGTATTAGGAAGAGATAAATTTTATTTAACAAACTAATAGGAACGAAATTTGATTACAAGAATATTTTAACCATATTAGTAAATGCATTAACAATTATGACAATGACAAAATGATATAGTTTATAGATATAAATATACTTCAGCTCAAGTAATCGCCTATTTTGGTAGAATAAAAATGCCTGTTCATTTATAAAGTTAAAAAAGAGTTTCAAAAGGACTTACGATCAAAACTCGTTAATTTTCTGACAATATTTTGATTCATCGGATCAACGTTAAAAAAATTTTTTAACAACATGAACAGAATAATAAAAACATTTAAAATTTTTACGGTACGTTATATTTATAATGTAAATTAATATTGTTAAAAGAAAGAATGAACGAAAGAGAGAAGACAGAAAGAAAAAGGAAAGGGCATAAAGGAAAAAATAAGATAGGAAACTAGAAAGAAGGATGAAAAAAGAATATAAAGAAGAACAGAAAGAAGAAAAGAGAAAGAAATATAGAAAAAATTGTGAAATCAAGATAAGAAACTGAAAAGGAAAATTAAGGATGGAAAGAAAAAAGGTGAATCAAATATTTTATTGTACGTCCAAAAACAGATTTTTTAAAGAATTGAAGTTAATAACTTAAAAACTCATGAATACTCCTTTTAAGTTATAACATCATATGTGACATAAGTAAAAACTTATAAATAATTCATGCGATGGCATTGTTGCGCCCAGACCGAATATTTTCACGATCAGAAGGGAAATAAATTCATGAAT
Source organism: Pachliopta kotzebuea (assembly GCA_018246255.1). NCBI lineage: Eukaryota > Metazoa > Arthropoda > Insecta > Lepidoptera > Papilionidae > Pachliopta > Pachliopta kotzebuea. The sequence continues at coordinate 180 of DWLS01003756.1, read as the reverse complement.
AATTTGCTTATGTTCTCCGAAATATTTACATGTTACCGGTATTATATTTAAATACACACGGCTCCAAAAAAAGAATGGTAATTACAAGGACATTTCGATGAAGAGGTTTTTTTTTTTTTACTTATGTATAGGTTAATGCTTGACCACTATCCCACCTGGTGTTAAGTGAAGATGTGATCG
>DWLS01003755.1:0-15172 GCA_018246255.1 Pachliopta kotzebuea | reverse complement strand
TCACCGATAGATAGTAAATATTTAAAAAAATAGACCACAAACAATGAACATTCACCCAAGACATAAATACAAACAAATTATTTTTTTATTACATTAAAACATAAAAGCAATCAAAACCAAAATACAATACAATATTTGATAAAGTAACAAAAACAACCAAACAAAAATTAGATTTGTACAAAAAAAAGGAGAAAAAATGAAAAAAAAAAAACACTGAAAAAACCACTTCACTCCATTAATTCCACAGAAGTCTTTTTGATAACTTGTTAATTGTTGATAACTTGTTAATTGTTGATAACTTGGTAATTCTTTTACTTCGATGTGACACAAGGCGTTCACCTGATAGTAAGTGATACGTTTTCCAGTCAAGTGGCGCTGGGTAATATGGTATACATAACATAACATTGCGGTCTTCACCTTGGGACATTAGTGGTTAAGTCTCGTTGCCACAGTAATTTCACTAGTATACAGCATACTTCAATTTGGAACACAGTGATGTTTGAACATTCACTTAACATCAGGTGAACGAATAAAAAAAACCAACAACATACAGATTATAAATAAAATTATCTTGAACAAAAAAAATTCTACTGTTTCTGATATACAACAGTAATGTAATGTTCATTACTACATAGATATAATTACAATATAATGTAATTAATATTTTTAACTCCACAACATGACCTGGTCCTCGTGAAGATAAGCTGCCTTTTAAAAATTATCATCACAATTTAATTCTTCATCTGATGAAAATAGGCCTCTCCAAATAGTAGAGGGATTTGGACCATCTCCGCTATGCTGGTTCAATGCGGGTTGGAGCTAGAGCCTCGTTTGTTGATTAGGAAGGTACACTGTGAGCAGGTGAGGTCCCATGAAGGAAATAAGGCTCTGGCTCTCCTTTCAACTCACATTGGACCAGCGTGGTGGGAGACGGCTCATTTCTTCTTACTATAGAGGGATGCCCATGTCTAGCAGTTGACTCCTATCAGCAGATGATGGACTAGCTAATATATATTTATATTTCAATAATATATAATGTAATGACAAACAGAACTGTTTGTAATTTTTTTGGATTAATCGGATATCTTGTTCTGATATATTACAGATGGCAGACAAGGCAGTATCGACTGCGTCCAAACCGCAGATGCGTGGACTTCTGAACAATGTCATCAAACGCAACCTCATTGTAGCACTCAGCCTGGCCGGTATATCCGGCTTCGCTTTCAAGCAGCTCGTTGGGAATGAGCGCAAAAGGAAATATGCTGAATTCTACAGGTACAGTATCAAGGTCCACTAAAGTTATATATGTATATTGCGTCGAGAAGTCTTAAGCTAAAGAGACAGAGGGCCAAAGCAACTTCCCGCAAAGTGTTACAAGGGAGTAAAGTCTGCTTGTAGTAATATTAGCAACCACGGACCGATCAGACAGGCAGTGGATGTCCTTTTTCATGAATGTGAGAAAAAGCCAGCAATTAGGGAGGGATGGTGCCTGCTGTAAGGAGCTATACTTGACGATCACGGATCAGTTATCCACACGGTTAAATAGCAGGTCGAGGATAACAAATCTCATCTTCATTGGTCGCAGTGTGATCTCTTCTCACAGCGGATTCCTTTTCAAGACTTGTAGTTACTGGCACTGCTATACTGGATCTGTTCCCTTTACGGAAGACCATCTAAGTGGCCACAGCTTTTGTTTCTACCGACAAACAGTAATCTGCAAACATTACTGTGTAGCAGTTTGAAAGTTGCTATATGATAGTGAAATTAATGAGGTAATTAGACTACATTTGTCTCAAGATGACGAGGGCTTTGTGGTGCTGTGTATACTATCTTAACCAGCTCCATGTTATGGACAAGCGTATCACTTATTATTAAGTGAACACTCTCCTTATTCAGTCAATCAATTATTAAAATTATATAACTGTTACCATGTCCCTTCCTTTCAGGACATATGACGCTGAGAAGGAATTTGAGGAGATGCGCAAGAAGGGACTGTTCCAATCCTGCTAATCAATCCACAATTGAATTGTAGTATTAATTTTATTTTGCTGTGAATAATGTAATTAAAAAAAAAACACATCAACTTTATTTTTTATTTTAGTTATCCTTTACCACGTTACATTCCTGTTTATAATATTTTTTATTCATCAAGGTAACGAGACCATCTGTTGGTGAGTGATATACATGTTTATAACATGATGCTAGTTGCTTTAAGATATAAGTCTCGTTACCCCAGTAATTTTGCTAGCATACAGCATCCTTCCAACTGCATCTCAGTAATTATTGCACATTAGTGTTTGTCACATACTACACTGGTAGCATCGCACTGCACTGTGTTAGTACCTACATAGACCATCTTCGGCAACAGAGTCCTTTGATCATAATTATCAATATATTGGTAGAACGTTAGCTATGTGATACGTTTTTAATTAAAAACATTAGTTTTCATCCATCACCATCAGGTGAGCACGTATGTCATCACAGAACCTTATCAAAATTAAAGAAATAATATCCTGTATCAGTGCATTTTTGTTGTCAAATTTAAAAATAAAATGATAACTCAATTTATTGGCTATTTTATTTTTTTCTATTCACATTGTAGTCATTTCATATAAAATATATGTTCAGTATAGTATGGAATAGCTGGAGGACTAGTGGACAACTTTACTTATGATAACAGGGAATGAATTGTTGAACGTTACGTGTCAGTTAATATAACACCTAATATCACGTGCTTTAATACAAGAATCAAATTGCGTGGCTGTAAAAATAAAAATAAAACCCCGTCCAAGGGTAAGGTGATAAAATTAGAAATGCATGATATATTTACGATAATTTATTCAGGACACCAATTATACGCGTTCCGCCGGAATACATAAATATAATTTTAACAATTCAAATCGACTGCAGCTCACATCCGATCGCGAACAATTAAATGATTCTCAAATTTTCTACTCAACAATCATAACTTACGTACAGATTACTTACCAAGGACCAGCCTGTGTCTTCACTAATAACATCATCACCGGTGATTCAAACGAAACCTATCATTTAATGAAATCTGATCTTTTTGTGTGGACATACTATAGTCACATAGATTTTCACTTATTAAAATCAGAGTGGAATTATTATTTATACAAAAACTTTTAGTGAAAAGTTACAATAAAACTATCGCTTTAGAATGGCATTGAAAAGTTATAAATTATTTAAATAACATCAATATAATACGAGTAAAAGTTTTGAATAGATATTAAGATACGTCATAAAGGAGATATAAAATTATTCGCTAAAAACATACATTGGTCGTACTATTTAAGCGTTATTGATTACAATATGTATAGAATATTTAATACAAATTACATTTTACTCAGATATTGTACTGTAAACTTATATTTAAAGAAATAAACAATATATATTAAAAGCAGTATTCGAAAGAATTTTTTTTTAAATAGCGTAAAACAGGACCCATTGTTGCCAACAATAAAGAATATTTGGAAATTAAAAATAATATACATAATTATAGAAGCGAATTTATATTAAAAGTAATTTTATGCATAATACACTTTAATTGTTTATTAAATATACTTTTATTTAATACATTACACTCCGTCACAAGACCGAACTAAGAAGAATATTTATGCTTTATTAAAAAAAACGAAGGTCCTTATTCATTGGCAAGTAAAATATTTATTTTTTATGAAGATTTAAGATATCAGTCGTTAAATTAATGTACCCAAACTTGTTAAAAATTTGATGAATTTTTTAATGGATATAGTACATTTAATGTATTACAAAATTCATTTATGTATTATTATTTTAGTAAGTTTTAGTACCAGAGGGAGCATTTATACTTTTTAAAATTCTTAAATTGTACGAAAAAAATCTGAACAACTATTTTTTAATCGCGAGGCAACGAGATATTACAAAAAAAAAGTAGATATTGATAGTTGTGCAATAACTTTGTGCCTATTTATGATAATAAAATATCATAATAACATTGTTTAGTCTGTCTAGTCCAATGTATAAAAAAAAATAAGTTTTAAGTATTTTGTGTGCGTTTAAATAGTTTTTAAACTTTTTTTTAGAGAATCGATTCTGTATAACTAAGTTGTACAAAATCAAATAAATACATAAAGCTGTACACAACTTAAAAACTAAGACGATATATTCGTAGATTTAATTTGTGCAAAATATTTTTTACTGTTAACACAACGAAACTTAGATTAAGCCTTGAAATAATAGCTCATATACGTAAATTGTATACCGAGTACCTAGATTTTTAGACGCGATCAATGCCTGATATATTTTATATAATTTGTTCTCGTTTTTACGTATTTATAGCTATAAGTATGTAATTTTTTATAAGATAAAATCATAGCTTTGTAATTATAGTGGCAATAGCAATGTTTAAAATTTACTATTTTATACTTTTCAGTAATAATATTACATGGCACATGCGTAAAGTATTCACTTACAGAATATTTTATGCCAATTAATAAGAAAATAAAAAGCAGGAACGGAACGTAACTAATTTTTTCTTTAATTTTAAAATCTGTCATTTGGCCGGGAATTTTGGCGCCAAAAGTTTTATTTAATACTTTTGGTGATATCGATAGTTTCTTTAACTCAGTTTTTAATAATTTTTAGCTTATTGTAAATATTAAATAACTCTTGATAACTATACCAAGAGGAAATATATACTTTTGGTCACAGTTTACGACATTGATAGCTATGAAGACTTAATGATGAACCTGCATCATTACACCTTACACTAGTAAAAGAACTTTAACATTGTGCTTACCATATTCACCACGTATTTAAAAAAGTAGTATTGTTATGTATAAACTGATAAGCTTATTTATTTCACTTTCACAACAATTAATAAATTTGCATAATTTAAATTAGTAAATTTCCAGAATGTGCATTGAGATGTTTTTCTTAATAACATTGAAGAATTGTTTTTATATTAGTTACGCTATCGACAATAAGCTACGTAGTTGGATTAACCACATGTGATGTTTGTTGGTAAGATGACTTCGATTTCTTTGCTGACATAATAGCAGTGCCAGTAATAAGGAGTTACTGAGAAAAATCTTTTTTTTTTTATGATAATGGTCAAGAAATAGTACACACAATGTTAAAGTGAGATTATTATGCTATCCTTCTATCTGTTTAGTTATAAATATAATTGTTTATATTGATCTAAGTGAATAAAAACATTTTTGTAAATATTTCATCTGTGTTATTATTATCATCTATTATTTATTTTAAAATTATTTAAAAACAAGAAGCAGTGGTCAGTATTTTAAGTGCAGAGTTAATTGAAATGGCAACATTGGATATAGATAGAAGGACAGGGTAATCCTTAATGAATATTTAATTAAATATAAATGCTAGAGATATTTTACTATAAATGTGAACTGTATTGCCAGTTCATAATTTTTGCAGCATTATAAATTATATACTTTTAAACAGGTATTTTTTTAAAAAAAAAATTTTAAATAAATTCAGGGAATTTAATAAAAATTTATAATTTTATTAGTATCTGGCCCTATGCAGAAATACCAAGTTACAAATAAAGTTAATGGAGACATTATTTAAGATAGCCTTTTCATTTCACCACAGAAATTCTTGTTAGGCAAAGAATTGGGTCGCCTTAATTTTTGATACCATAGTTTCTAGTAAAGACAAATGTTTTTTTCTTTATAATAACTTAAAAACAAAGTACATAATAAACTGGATTCCAAAATATAAAGTACTGGTTGTTTAAGGGTATCAAATTTAAAAGACCTACATTCCACATTGGACTTATATAGACAGCCTGTGGCAGTCCACTGTTGAACAAAACATGGGTAGCATAAGATGATAATCATTCGAAGAATCCTAACCTGCAAAAAAATCTTCAAAAATCAAGCCACTCTCTGGTTATAGACAAAAACTCAGTAAAGCAAAGATAAGTTATTATACAATAGTTTTTTTCTTGCATTGGGCCCAAAAACGTTAAGTTTGCCTTTATAAGTTTTTTATTAATATGAATGGTGACAAAGGCTCATAAACATGGAGCCAGTGGTATATATAAAAAGAAAAATAAATAATTTGACATTAGAGTATTTAAGTACGGAATGGAAGGGTTAATATATTAACTACAATTGTTAAATCAACACATAGTTAATCCTATAAACATCAACATTACAGGTAGAGAAGTTCACTAAATACAATTATTATTATAAATAATGTAATTAATAAGCGTAATAGATCAAAAACATTAATTGTTTTTTTTTTGGGAAATTAGTTTCTCCGATTTCCCCTCCTCTTTTCCATCCCATTCACTTGTGTAGATGAAATATTTATTACATAAAATATTAATACATCACCTTTACATAAATGTTTAGCGTCTTGTCTTTAATGAAATGGTAGTTCTGTGTTACCATATGTCACCTAGGTATGTACGGATTCAGCTCCTATTGCAGCTGACAAATATTACAGTGTTCTTGTATAATGGCATTGTGAGCTAGTAATATTACTGAGGTAACGAGACTTAACCTCATTATCATTGTACATGCAATATAATATATCTTTTAATAATAAGTAATATATTAATTTTAAACATTGAAACGAATACGACATGTGAACGCTCCGCGTAGACTGTGCCTCATTTCTACGTTCATACTGACACTTGCGTAAGACAGATAGATATATTTTAAATTGAGTAAACAAATAATAAGAATTGTTTGCTATATGTATAACAGTGTAAATATGGTTGATGTATTAATAATTTTATGGCAACATTATTCCCCGTTGCGACGGTGTTGCCGGCGCGCCGATCAGCATGTCTCCGCGCCGCGCACGTCGAAGGTCCTGCCCTCGTATTCCTCGCGGCCGTAGCCCCTGTCGTCGTACTCGCAGTCCCTGCCCGCGCGCACCGCCTCCGCCAGCGGCCCGTGCAGCTTCACGCACACCACCTCCTTGTAGTTCTCCAGCGCGAGCGCGAGCACGGAGCCGCCCAGCAGCACCTCGCACGACGTGATCCGCTCCGGCGGCGTGTACACCGCGATCAGCTTACCTGCGCACGTGCAAGTGCACAACGTAACTTATACTATAATGTTGAACAAATTTTTATTTCCATATCTAATCTTTGTGTCCTAAAGATTTTTTATTTTACCAAGCGATAAGGCAAGCAAGACGTTCACATGATGGTAAGTGAAACACTTGCTATCAATGTAGCACTAGTTAGGATGATGAACAATGCATCAAATAATTTTTTTTTTACGTCCCACCTGGTGTTAAGTGATGATGTGGTCTATGATGGTAAAGCGCATTAATCTAGCAAATGCCTATTCACTCTTTTTTTGAAGACGCCCACATCGTAATTGGACGGGAACACTGACGCCGACTGAGTTGGTATAGGGACATCTTATTCTACACGGACGCACGCCAAGAAAGGGAAGATATTAGTAGTATTACTGAGTGTTGTGTACATGTATTAGTTACATACATTGCAGTGTAGTGTAGTGTAGTTAGTACCTGTGTGGAGGTCCCAGAGGCGCACGGAGAGGTCGCGCGCGTCGCGGTCCGCGGAGAGCAGCGCCGCGCCCGCGCGACACAGCCGCAGCAGCGAGGGCGCGGCGGCGTGCCCGCGCAGCGTCAGCCGGCAGTTGCCTGCGGGTTGGCGGAGTTAGTATACAAACAACTGAAGCTAACTTAACTAACACATTCACTGCCTTCGAATTAATGGAAAGCGATACCTGGTTACCAATTTTTTTTAAGGCAAATTTTGATTAAGTTTATAGGAATATTTAAAAATATAGATGAATGTACATGGTTATTACTATTATTTTAATAAGTAAGTTAACTATAATGACAGAGTGAGCGAGTAAAACAACGTACATTCGCTTTAAACACTGGCGGCATACTGACTGCTAGAAGGTGAACGTGCCACTCGCTCGGATCCGAGTGGAAGGCGCCGCTACAATAGTCCTACCCCTCCTGGATCCGAGTGGTGGGCATTGAATGTGTTAACTGGCTTTATGACTCTGTTGTAATAGACCGTCTAAGTAGTCACCACCATCCCGGAGCGGATGACAACTACGAAGTTGTCTTGTATTTTGTCGTAGCATACTGTTTATGCTGGAGAAGGTAATTGCTCTCAATAGGACGTGCTTAGCAGCAGTGCAAGGACGCACCAGTGAGTTCCGCAGGAGATCCAGCGTCTTCTGCAATGCACTGAGGATGACCACCGAGGGAGTTTTAGTGGGTATAAATCCCACATAACTTTGACTTCACCCCAGAAGGGTATATTTTAAAGATTTCCCACGGTACAAAAAAAAAGGTAGTCATCTCCGCTGGCCATATAACAACCGCTAAATAGTAATGCGTAAACATCACTGTGTTCCAGTTTGAAGGGTGCTGTATGCTCGTGAAATTATTGGGGTAACGAGTTTAACACTATGTCTCAGGCGACGAGCGCAGTGTGATGATGGGTATACCATCTTAACCAGTTCCATGTTATGGGCAAGCGTATCACTTACCATCAGGTGAACGTCTTCCTCGTCTCGTCGAATTAAAAAAATTAAGTTTTCGTTATAGGGACGGACTTTCTTAGAAAAACCTGTCAAATCTGTCGTATTGGGTCCTCTCTTGGTAAGCTTCTATTTCTTGCCTTGACAGTGGTACAAGGTTTTGGTGCCCATCGTTTCCATTCCACATTTAATCGTGTGCCAAAGAACTTCAGGAAACAAAAGTTTTTTTTCTTCTATACTAGTTTTTGGGTAAACAGGTATTTACCAGTGACCAGGTCCCAGACGAGTATCCTGGTGTCCGCGAGGGCGGAGACGACGCAGCCGTCCGCCGAGCTGATAGCGAGCGCGGCCGTGTCGCAACCCGGCTTCCACTTCTTGAACAGTGTACCCGACTGAAGGTCGTACACCACTATAAAGTTCGGCGTCGGCTCATCCAGCTCGCGCGACACCACGCACACGTATGAACCTGGAATTGCGAATGGGCAGTGGTAGAGAAAGGTGGAGGAGACACCATTATTAGGTTGAACCTGATAATCCTACCACATACAATGGAAAAATATAAAGTAATTATAAATTCAGATAGTGTGGAAACATAACTGTGTTTCGGTTGTAGGGCGCTGTAGTTAGTGAAATTACTGGAGTAATGGGATGTAACATTCCATCTCTCAAAACAATGAGCGCAATTTGATGCAGTGTATGCAGTGTTTACATTGTATCATTTCAATTAGCACACTATTCTTGTATGCATAACTTGTCGTAAGGTGAGCGTCTTCGTTGCATCAGGTTTTAAGTCACCTAGTAGAACATTGCTCGTGATAGCCTAGTAGTTTCAACGCCGGTCTTCCACTCCGCAGGTACGAGGTTCGATCGGGACTGCATCAATGAATTTTTAAATTTAGGTGTATTTAGTATAACGCCATGTATTATCACGTGCTCTGACGGCGAAGAACATCGTGAGGCTACATATCTACATACAGAGGAGACTACATATCTATGAGATGACCATCCGTGGTCGGACAAGTATGTGAAATGGAGAAGGCAGTTATAATAGCAACACCGCTCTATTATAACCACCAAGGAAATTGTTGTGTGATTTACTACACATGATGACCACGACCCTCGGTTATGAAGAAATACGATTTACCAGTAGAACATAATAAGAACCAATGTTACCTTCGTAAGTGATGGCAGCTTTGGCGGTGATGAAGTCGTGATGCGGGATTCGGAGGTCGTACAGCAACTTCCGGGAAGTCAGTGACCACACTAACAGCGGGAACGGTTTCTGCGTCTCGTCGCCGCACACCAATATACTAATGGAGTAGTGAATAGAAGATTTTTTCAATGTCTACATTTTGTTTAACTATTATATTAGAAATACGTTTATCTACAAATTCTTTAAATTGCGCTCTTCCTAACTATGGGAAAATTAGACACTAAAATCCTGTAAAAACTTAAAATTTTCTGATACTTACCGCCCGTCGCCTGACACGAGCAGGGAGTTCAGAAATCGATCTTCTCCGGCTTTGAATGTTGTGACACAATCCCCTGGAATAGAGAAAATATTATATAGGTAGTTTAGATCATATAGGTATTTTTGGTGATGAGAAACTAAAAATATGTGATCAACCCCTCAGCCCTTATTAATGCTAAAAATAATTAGTGATATAATGTAAACTACTTTACCAGTTTCTATATTCATGAGGTTCACGTACATCCGGTTCCTGGACAGCGCAACCAAATGTTTGGAGTCGTGCAGCCCGTAGTACGGCATCTTCTGGTTCATCACTCCTTTCAACGTCACCACGAATTTCCCCTGAATAGAATAAATTAGGTTTTTGCTAGAAAATGGTGACAGAAGTAAAATTTATAGCGGGTTGTTTCTAACCTCATCAGCATATGGGAACTAACCTGGTCCAGATCGTAAACTCTGAGTTCCCTCCGGCACAGAACCACGCACCTATATTCATCGATGGGCACAAGGTTTATCGGATGCGTCACACCGATCAACTTTCTGACGAGCTTGCATCTGAAAATTTATGTTATATATAAATCTACAAATAAGGATATATATGGGCAAAACATAGCCATGTGAGAGAGAGAGAGCCGCGGGTGGAACATCAATCAAACCACACCTGGTGTGATAAATGCTGACTATCTCCTTTTGAGTGCAGATCCAGGGTTCAGTAGTGGGAATAGGGTAAGAGTTTTATTTCTTGTACATATATACTTACCGAGATACATCCCAAACGCAGATCTCCTCTCTCTCAGTGGAGATGGTAGCTATATATTTCCCCCTCGTGTCGAACCTCACAATCAAGTCGAACGATTTACTGTCGAAACCCTCTACCATCGACATATCCCTCCTCTCTCTGTTCTCAACTACCTTCCAAAAGTCCTCATTAACGGGGTAGAACGTCGGCACGGGAGGCTCTCTCACTTGCGCCACCCACTCCTCCACTATATCGCTCTGTATCTGTACTCCCTCTCTTTTCCTCTTCTCTAAAGTCGTCCGAAGGAGACCGTAGAATTGTCGGTGGTCGTAGTCTAAGGTGTAGGAGTGAGTTTCGAAGACATCTTTCAAAACCTCCAAATGCTCCGGCAGAGGGTCTATGTGGACCAGCGCGATGTCCTCCAGGAAATGGCCGCAGTCAGTTGCGGCCAGCTTGTCGTGGATCCAGTCCAGTTTTGTGAAGTAAGGTTTCATCGCGAACGTTTCCGGGTCGTCTTTTAGCAGGTGGTAGTGCTGGAATGGTAATTCGTCTAGTTTTCTCGTGTTGTAACTGCGAGGCAACAAGAGAACAAGTTTATCGCATAAGAATATATAGGTATTTTTTTTTATTATATTGTATATTAGCATAGTTTCTAGTATTTTCATTTTATTCTATGGTTACGTACCAATCATCGGAGAATTTGTTTTCTTGCGATATCAAACGTCCGGCCATTTTAGGATCATTCTCCGCGTACCACATGCCCTGGAAGATATTGAAGCAAACCATTCATGTTAACCGACGGGAAGGACCAAAAGATGTATTGGATGGTGTGATGAACCCACCACATCCACCATATGATATAGGTATCCAGTTCATCATCATCAACTTATAAACGCCCACTGCTGGACATAGGTCTCCCTCAAGGATCTCCACTCTGGTCGGTCCTGCGCTGTCTGCACCTAACGGATTTCCGCGATCTACAGGATCAGGCCCAGGAAGTATTCATTTAAATTTACATAATTTAATTATTGTTTTGAAAGGGGTGTAAAGGATTCCATATAACAACTTACGGGACCCAAGCCAACTTCATCAGCTCGTGGTGTACCCTGCTAATCAACAAACGAGGCTCTGGCTCCCCACCAACTCGCAATGGACCAGCGTGGTGGGAGATGGCCTAAATCCCAATAATTGGGGGAGGTCTATGTCCAATAGTGGAAGTCTATCAGCTGATGATGGTAATGATTGTAATTTTTATTTATAGTGAGTTAACACATGATTCCAGTTTTTCATGCCATTAAGTGATAATGAGGTTGTGGTTTAAGAAGTGTGCTCGTCCTGAATACTCTTGTACTTGTAACTCGTCGTAAAGACGAAACACAGCGATACTATTATAGTGGCTGAATTGGAATGAGGTTGGTAGCTAACCAGGCGATTGGCCTGGAATCGTGGTGTTAGGCAAACGGTTAGGTCAGTTCTGGCGAACCCATGACCCGTGGGTCAGACACTAACCCACTCAAGCTTTCTAACTGATTTTTATAAAAAAAAAATGCCAAAAAAGAGAATAAATACTAAAAAAACCTTTATATTTACATACATATTTTTTTTTTAAATTTGTTGATACATCTAAAATTTAAGTCCAACAGAGGGAGTATGCTATATATGAATGCCTATGGTCATTCTCTACCAGTCAACCTAAGAGGTAGGAGATGCTGTGGTAGGTCAAGTCTCAAAGTTTATAATTTATAGTTTAAAAAAATTATATTAATCATAATATGCTACATTCATTTTCTTAATTACATATACATACAAATAATATACAATCAAATTTATAAAAGAATATTTCCAACTGAACATTGGCCAGCTGATTTTCTATTTAAATCATATTACTGTATCTGTGCAACTTGACACACAGGCATATTAGTTGCAACAAATTTTCCATTAAATACTTTATAATCAATTTTATTATTTATATATTAATTATATATATAGCTAATAATTATTAATAAATATTTATGCAAAATATATTATACGTGATTTTCTTTATTCCTTTTCAATCAAATACTTAGTGACCCACGAGCTAGATCTAAAACAATAATTACCAACATTTGACCCACTTCTCAAAAAGGTTTTTCTTTCTTTTTTACAATCGTTCTCCTTTATGTTGTGGGTAAGGGTCTATTTACTTTCTTTCTCTATACTCTCTATTTCCTTTTCCTACTTTTTTCATTTTCATGCTTTTTATTTTTCGTTCACTCTTGTTTTTACATTTACCTTTTTCCTCTTTTGTGCATCGCCTTTCATTCTTAGTTTGCCGCCTACTTTTATTTTTCTTTATAACCCTCTCTACTATCGATTTACAATATTTAATAAATATGCGGTGACTCTCATCTTCACTTACCACAGAGGCGATGCTATCAACATTAATCCTTCTTCTCAATTCTAGCTCACAATCCATCCTCTTCCTCTCGTATAAGGGACAGGAGGTGACATTATGCACTACGGTCTGGTCTATCGCAGGTTCACATAGGCACGAGGGACTCTACTTGAGCTTGAATCTATTCTAGTACTCGGAGAATCCCCCGTGGCCCGTGAACATCGTGACCAGTTACGTGTCCAGCTCTCTCACAAAGGTTTGTCATCACTAGGTTTAGTAATATTTAATAAGTTACTTGATACCTCGTAGTAATTGACGAGTGTTAGTCGGGGCAGGTGGGGCGCGGGGGTGAGGTACCGCTCGGCGGCGGTGGCTGCCAGAGCTGCATCCCGCCACCGAGCTGCACCACGCGAGTCCCAGCGGAGCCACGGCGCCAGCAGCGCGGCCAGCTGCGGCCACACCAGCGACGCCGGCGCCCACGGAACTGTTACCCAGACATATACTATCAGTACAAGTGCAAGATCACGCTGATCCTATCTAGACCCAATCGCTCATACGTTCGCTTCACTTACTTTTTCTATATCGCATCGATTGCACCATTCGCCATCGGCAGGGATTCATCATTCATCCTCATACTCTAGAACCGCATCATATCATTCATCCTCATACTCTAGAACCGCAATGGTCACGTACGGTCCGGTTTCAAAGAAATTTCCTTCCAAGAACCATCTAGTTATGGAATGAACTCCCTGCCGAGGTTTTCCCAAGGAGCTACAGAATGGAGTTGTTCAAAAAGGGTGTCATAAGGTTCCTCCAGGGTCGGCAAGGCGCCAGTGGTGCCTCCGGAGTTGCTCGTGGCTATAAGCTACGCCAACTGTTTCCCATCAGGCAGGATATATGCTTATGTGTATGTATATAGTATTGAGTAATGTGTAAACATTACTGTGTTCCGATCTAGAAGGTACTGAATCTAATGAAGTTATTAATGTGGAATGTTTTGTACTTTAAAGCGATGAGCGCAATGTGGTGTATCATCCAAACTAGCGTCACTTGGTTAAAGAAATGTGTTTCTCTTAGTATCTTGTGAACGCTCTGTAGCCGTGTATAATAAAACAAATAAGAAAAGTAGCCGACTCCCGTCACCAATGAATATCAACAGCTTTTTATAGGTTATTTTATATTGAGGTTAAAACTATGCACATACGGTATGTCTCCTCGCTCCTGAAGAGTTCGTCGTAAGCAAGCATATCCAGTATCTCCGTATCGTCCAGTCCGCGTCTGGAGGCAGTGAGGAGCGACAGGCAGGCGCGTACCCTGTCTTCCCCGAGCGCGTTCTCTGTCGCCACCAGCACCTGAGTGAGCTGCGTCTCTAGATCCTCGCAGATGACCAGTTCCGGCGCCGTCTCCGATTCGGATTGTTCAGTGAACGTTTCCGCTGAAAGTGATATTTGCCATGCGAGGATCTGAAAAGAAATTGTTAGTGTTGTTAGTTAGAGTAGAGTTAGATGAGAAATTATATAATATATTTTGGTATGGATTAGAAGATCTACACAGCAGCTCTACTGTCGTTGTGATATAAAAGGCGGCTAAAATAAGCATGAGTTTGAGTACTTTGGCGTATAGTGGCAGTGTGCAGCGGCGAAGTGCTTGCAGTGCCTGCGGGGGCGGTGCCGCGGCGCCGGTGCGGCAGTAGGCGGCTGCGCACGCGGTCAGCGTCGCCTGCGCCTCCTCCAGCCCCACGCCTGGCGCTCGAACCACTCGCGGACCGTCCTCGGAGGAGAGCACCGCCATGATCGCGGAAGACGACGGCTCGTCCGTCTCTGTTTGTAAATACGCAATGATACCTTATGCATCCAGAGATAAACTGTTAGAAAGCAACAACGGAATAATTTTTCTTTACGTAAATTTAAATCGCTCACAGCGATAAATCTCCCTCTCTCACATCTAGATCATAAGTTTAGAATAAGTCAATTTTTTTTTTTTTTTTTTTTTTTTTGGGTTTTTGTGGTTGGTTTCGGCCCCCATTTTGGCCGGGAAAGGGGGGGGGGCCCCGGGGGGGGCGGGGGCGG
>DWLS01003754.1:0-15178 GCA_018246255.1 Pachliopta kotzebuea | reverse complement strand
AAGATATTAATTTTACTATCTTTTACTTTTTGTGCGAACTCTGTTGCTTTGAGTAAAGCAAAGAGCTCAGCTTGGAAGACAGAACTTCTCAGTTTCATTAACCTATACTGTAATCAAATTCTGTATTCTAAACTCTTTCTTCTGTATGCTTACAGATCAATGTACAAGTTCAGATATGTGATGCTCGGTAAGGAAACTTTAAGACCTTTAATATTTGTGATGGTATACTTCATGTTCTACGTTATGAGCGGTCTGACCCCTATAAAACCTAACATGGTCAATATTTGTGGCGCATTTGGAATGGCGCAAAGCGGAAAAGAAATCATAGTAAGATTTTTTTTATTCTTATCCTGAAACTAATTCATTCTGCTTGAAGCAGAAAACAAAACGGGTTATTTGAAATTGATAGAAATATATACGTTTTTTTAGTCATTTTTATTATTGTTTTTTCTTTGCAGCTCAATGTTGGAATAATAACAATATGCGCGAGTATTCTCGTTATGGCTCTGATCAAAACGGTGGGCAAACGTAAAATGGGCATCGTTTCTATGATCGGCACAGCTATATCTTGCACTGCATTAAGCATATATGCAAAAATCAACTTGAACGAGTCCATATTCTCATATGATTCCACTACTTTTCCGAAGGAGACGAGCTATATACCGTTAATACTATTTTATATGTTGGCTATATGTACCGGTTTTAATTTGCCGTGGATTTTAGTCGGAGAAGTTTTCCCGTTCAGGTGATATTTGTTTATTACCGTTATTTTTATTCGTTTATAATCTGTCTCTGGCCAGGTTATCAACCTATTATTTATCTACAATGACCTTGTTCTGAATTTGATATATTTCTAGCTCATATGTTGACAGCCGGTATAAAGCAGTGCTCTTACAGCGGTAGATTTACATTACATTAAAATATTATTTATCAAATTCATTATGCACATAATAAAGAATGTGACATTAATTTCGTATCAACAGAAGCCGTGCATCAGCTCAAGGTATTGCGGCAGCGAGCAACTACGTCTTCATGTTCCTCGGTACGAAGACTCTTCTAAATTTAGAAATGTATGCACGTCTATGGGGCACTTTCGCAGTATATGCAACTTTCGGCTTTCTTGGCACAATATTCTTGTACTTTTTCCTCCCGGAAACTGAAGGCAAGAGTTTAGAGGAAATTGAGGAATTCTTCAATGGCGATGAAATTCAAACTTTTGCGAACGATCCAGTAATAAACACATTGAAAAGTTTGGATTGCAGAAATGCAAAGAACCACTAAGCTAATTGTTCACAATAATAGAATAAATTTAAATGTAATAAATTATATTATAATATACAGTTTACGGATTTATTTAAACGTTATATTAAAACATACAATAAAGATGATTTTTTATATTAATGCGTAGTTTGAGCATTTAATAAAACTACATTTAAAAAATTTACAGCGTTAATCTATTTCATACAAGATGTTACGAGTTCTTTATATTACAATGGTCAAATACTAAGGGTACGTCGAGATAATTATGACATGAAGACGTCTGCTACTTCGATCTTCATTATTAGACCTTTCTTAATAAAAAATACATTTTTTTCAAACGCCTGAATAAAAGTAATGGCAAATAAAAATATAAAGTTAAAAGCGCAAATAGTTAAGGCTTTTATATATTTAATACAAATAAGATGTTATATCTAGGATTTTGAAATATAAAATCATTCAGAGTTCCTTGGCTAATCGTTCAAGATGCAATAAGTTTAAATGCTATATATAGTCCCTTTCAAAGTATAATAAACTTGCACATTATTAATGGTAGGTATCGGTGGATAAAAATAGTTTACGACTAACAGTAACCTGCTTACTGTGTTCCGATTTAAGAAGCTGTAGATATTAAAAAAACAAATATGCGCTATTACTTGATATCTAGGGTTAAAGTGACGAGCATAATCTGTGCATTGATAATCATTTTACCTGGCACATCATTCAAAACACGAATGTCGTAAACCAACAACTAAACATCCTGTTTATCTCATCGCTTAATCTATTAAGAACAACTGCTTTATTATATATACAAAATGGCGTAATTTGTTTTTGTACCAGCTGCATTGCTGGTCTATTCATATTATTGGACTATTGTTGAATGTCATTGCACAAATCAGCAATAAAAAAAGTTAACGAATCAAATAATTCATGTCATAATTTTTAATATGTATGTGTGTATGATGCCGAAGCCTTCTAGTACCTTCGATTAAAGGCTTTGTGAAGAATACTGTGTGTATTTAACAATAAGAGACAACATAAATTGTTTTATGACTTTCGCAACGGGATTCTTTGCAGTTTATTTCGCCAAACCCGACCTAGGATTCTCATACAAAAACAATATTATGTACTCATACCTTATTAGTTTGCGATACGTAAGCCTATGGGAATCTGTATATTTTTATAGTAGAGAAAAAGTCCTTTACATCTGCTTGATTACATTAGTTAAAAAAACTTTATGTGAGTTGGAAATAAAGATCCTCCATTAATCGGTGTTCTTATCTAAATAAACTGATTATTACAGGTACTTATAATATCACACATATTACTCAACGTTTTTACAAAGGAATAACCACTTAAATGTTTTCAACAATAATCCCAAAGAACTATAAAATATTAATTTCCAGGTATTGATGTTTGATTTCTCTCTTATTTAATTTGGCATGGCAAATGTGTAATTTATGTCCATGTCCAATATGTCTATGTCCAATGTGTAAAATATGTATAAACCGCGCGAATAGAGAAACAATCTTTAAATGGCGGCCGGTACCTATATTGGTGTAGCAGTAGCGTCAGTAAAAAAATATACCATTCATTCATTTATCGACTTTATAATAATCGACTTTTAAATACTAAACACTGACACAAGACAAAAAATATTGAACAATGTTAAATATATTTAAAAAAATAGTAGTTTAATTTAAAATTCTTGTTTCAACTTTTATCTCGGCACCTTGCTTACAGCGTTTATAGAATAAGACATAAAAGAAAGTCTAAGAATAATTAAACAGAACCAAAAAAATAGACATGAAAACAGGTACTCACTACAACCACTTGTCCCTTCGCATATGTTATCATCAGTTAAAGGTGACCTTCGCTGCAGCTAGATTGACTGCCGTCACAGTTATCGCTTTCAGGATTTACTTGAATTATGAAGTCGTCTAATTCATGTTCCTTAGTCACTTCGCGTAATAAGTAGTTTTGCTCGTCTTTTTTCATGTGGTTAATTTAAATTTAACTCAGTTTTAACTAACAAAACAGAATTTACTAACGAAATGAAGCGCTCGGAGACAGTTTGAATGCCAATTCAAATTAATTATTTTTTTCTACGCCGTACCACGCTGTGCAATATAGATAGAGCGAGCATATAAGCGAGATAGCTTAAGACCGTCTGTCATAAGGTTAAAATAAACAAATTTTTAGTAAAGTAACGGGTACTTGAATAAATAAATAAAAATGCTTTCTTTTTAAAATATTATAGTCTACAAGTTAATTTAAGAAATCAAATAGGTTATTAGAGTCGATACATTATAGAATGAGATAAAAACTATGCTATCTCCGTACACAACCAGCGTTTGTAATTTTGAAACATGAATACTGTTGTTGTTATTTAGTCTCTTGACAAAGTGGAACGATGATGCACCTGTTTTAGTTAAATACAAATTTAGTACGCTTACCTCCTCTGCTTGTAAATGTACTTATAAGTCATTATGAACGTGTAAGAGATAATGTGCTCAATATAAATTTAGTTATTAACAAGTTATAATGGCGTATAAACTGAAAGATGAAATAATCGTTCCAGTGAGTCGAATAAGATGCGTGACGTCACAGGTAAGTCGACGTGATTGTAAAGCTTTCTTTTGATTTATATACCATCACTCTTGTTTTATGTATTAATTGAAAAAATGTGTAATATTAGACCATAATAACACTTTTTATTAATTAATTTTCATAAATTAAAGTCAACAGTAATGTTATGTTGTTAGATATTACAAATTATCATGTTTAATTACAAATACTTTTAAATAAATATCATTGTAAAGTTTAAACTTATTCTCATACATATTTTCTTTTGTACTATATACCTATTACCATTAACAGTTTTATTGTATTAATTACAAAATGCGATGTTGTTTGTATATATTATTTATAGGTTGTAATTTTGTCCCTGTGAGTCATCCGAAATACAATAATTGCACCGCTTTAACAGTGATGAACTGTTTGATTGTATACACGTTTATGTTTATATATATTCGAACATATTCCGGCATTTTAATACACGATAAAGAGATAACCTTTTTATAAAAAACAGGGTTTTTTTTAAAGTTCATGAAAACGATGTAAATTAAAACGTTTAGGAGCCCCCAAATTTTACCAAGCAAACAAAATATTAATATGATTCAATACATTTTCTTTTTCCTAATATTTCTCTCTTTACTCACTATAATTATAATCATTGCACACGAAAATTTTATAACTGTTTTAACCAAAAGATTAATGATGATTTTTTTCTTTGTAAACATTTTAAAAGCGTTGATACTAATGTATCAACCATTTATAGTCAAACATACGTTCTCAAATTCAAATATTCGACTTGTTCATAAACCCATAAATCAAATATTTGTTTTAATAAAGTACATTTTTTCTCTTAAATATCAGAATGTAAAAAAATTAAGGCATTTTTTTAACCGCAAAATTTTCTATTTACTGTTCTATATTCCAATATAATAATATAGTTATTAACGACATATGTCGACGTTTTCAATTAGGGCACCTAATCTCTTACTAGTTATCAAGTTACTTAATATCACTTTAATTTCGTCATCATTAGACTTAACAAGACGTTAAATTATTGCTTTCATAAAAAATGTAAGGACAGTTATTTGTCATTAAATAATATTGTTGTTTTATGATATATTTCGTGTTGACTTTCTGATAACAAGAAAACTGGATATAATAAAATTCCATATAGCAATAAATTTATTTTATTTAATTAAAAACTTTAGTTATATGAAAAAGGATCTAACTTATTCTAAGTGATCGCTTTAAATCTTGCAATTAGTATACATAAAGGAAGCAGATTTACATTTTAGGACAGTGATTTTTTTTATTAGACTAGGTGACGAGACAAACAAGGCGTTCACCTGATGTTAAGCGATGCGCCTGGCCATAACAACGTGGCGTTGATTAAAATGTTATACACATTACCATACTGCGCTCTTTGCCGCGAGATGTAAGATGTTAAGTCTTGTTACCCCAGTAATTTCACTAGCTGACAACGCCCTTGAAACCAGAACAGTCATGTTATCACAATAATGTTTGTTGGCTGCAATCGGGTATGCGACGGTACGTACCAAGATAGTCTCCGACAACAAGAACCTACCACCATTAGTCCTTACCGTCATCTAAACAAACACCTGCGATTCCAGAATCTAACTAGGGAATTTAGTTACTAGGTAAGGGATTAGCCGCTGTGCAAAAGAAGTAGTTACATTATCTTTGTCAATATAAATGTACACATATTGATCTAAGATTCACAGATAATGTTGATAACAGTAATCTTTAAATTATGACTCCGAGAAAGGAATCTTATATTATAAAACATTGTAGTTACGTAGAGGTGTACCAGCTATATTCTGTACAATTATAAATATCTATATTTATATACAATGTTATACACTTTTAGATTAAATCAATGAGCAGTAATTACTCCAAAAGTTATGTAAATTGTAATCAAAATAATAGCAATTTAGGTTTTACTTCATAATGTTAACATTGAGTGAGATGAGACTATTATATGAGATGAGAATATTCTGGCAGCATTAACCCATATTGTGATGGTGTTAAAACCTGTTTAGTGCGCATTAAGAATATAAACAAACTACTTAGCAGTAAGATTAAACCTTTTATCGTGGCTAATCAGTTTAGATTCTATAGACATTATTTCATTAAAGTTTTCCTACAAATGTTATTACTATTACATGTTATTGTATTTGTATTGTATGCCTTTCAAGAGTGTAAAAGTTCAAAGTATTCGTAAATAGTGTTTAAATTTGAAAGTATTTAAGGAATATAGGAATAAAAACCATAGCTCTAGAGTATATAAGAATCTTTCATTATTACCAGCTGATAAACGTTTACTACTGAACATAGGCCCCCCAAAGGTCTCCATTCTAATCAGTCCTACGGAGTCTGCATTCAGGAGTTTCTCACGTAATTTATTATTTTTTTAAATTGTCGAATTAGGATTTCCAAAAACGTTAATATAATTTGTTAAACAGGTTATTGCTTGCATGCCGCCTAACTTTCTATTATTAGATCTTGGAATGACAATCAGTTTTGCAACAATTGTCATACCGAGTCTACTCAATGCGAGTGATGGGTTATCCTTAAATGAAGCACAGGCATCATGGTTTGGTAAGATTCATGTACTTTACCCTGAAACTTTCTGTAAATTACCTTCTTTTTATGTTTAGTATGTTTTACCTATTTTTAGATTTGAGTTAAAGGTTAGCATTAAATCAATATCTTACGTCTGCTGCGGAAAACATTGAAGACTATACATAAAGCTGAAGGGGTATATTAAAAGTATAGGATCACTTTTATCGAAACACATTTCTTATTGGTAATAGAAATCTATAGTTCAAAAATAGATAAATTAAACCTAATTTATCCCTTCAAATTCTTTTACTATGAAACTCTTATTTTGCAAATAATTTTATTTAACGTTTATATTTTAAAAGAATCCAGATTTTTAACACCGAGAACCCCATAAATGTCTATGTCAGTAAGAGAATATAAAATCCAATATTGTTAGACATCATTAATAACCGTAAACTGAGTTTTGATATAATATTAAGGTCATAGAGAGTCAATTTGATTTTGTGGGTGAGCCTAATAATTTTAACATTAATGTTAATGATTTTTTTATCGACCAATCGATTATTTTCAGGAAGTCTGTCTTATTTAACGCAGCCGATTGGTGCATTGCTTTCTGGTCCCATCGTGGACTATTGCGGACGAAAAAAAGCAATTTTTTTAGCAAATATACCTCATTTTGTAGCATGGATACTTATGTATTTGGCGGGGAACCTACCATCCCTGTTTATTGCTAATGCCCTTTTGGGGTTAGGATCCGGAATTATGGAGGCACCAATAAACTCATATGTGGGGGAAATCAGGTAATAAATATTTAAAATTTCATGAAAGAATAGATTCATTAAACAATGTATCTGAAATAGTAATCATTGCGTCACGAAAACCTTGAACATAAATTATCTCATCTATCAAGTATGTTGAAAACTCACTTATCAAATAGCAGATAAGAATGATCACATTTACTTTTGGTCAATAACTTTTTTGAGTTAATCATCTTATCATGAATCTTATCGTAAAAGAATTACCATTCATTCCTTTTGACGTATAATATTATGGTTAACGGTGTTAACGGTGTATTGTAGTGATCATGGTATGATTTATGTCCATATTATGGACATTCGTAAACAAAACTCGTGAATAAACATCTTTACACATAGGGAGATAACTCTTTGTTCTGACGACAGATTTTAATTCTCGTCTGATAATGACAAATGCACATATGAAAAAATATATCTGCTCTAGTATTTCATCACAGAATCACTTAGGAGGTATTTATTTTAGAAGGGTGAAATGTTAGTGGTAGTTAATGGATGATTCAATGCAAGAAATTTATAATTTCTTGTTCTCCAATCTTGCGTTCACTCCAGGGTCCTTCGTACGATATTAATAAATCTATAAACAAGAAAAGTAAAAACTTGTTAAGTGCTAATATTTAGTGTAAACTGGTACTTATACAGATGGAAAGAGAAATTATTAATATAATGTACTTCCAGTGAGCCAACAATACGTGGAGCTCTTTGTACTTTGACACAATTATATACTTCATCAGGGATACTTCTGATGTACTTTCTGGGTACGGTGGTGGACTGGCGTAAGGCGGCCCTTATAAGTCTTGCAGTACCTATTATCACAATGGTTTTTGCGTTTTTCGTAAGTGTATTATTTAATAACTATTTATTAAAAATAAGAATTACTGTAAAAGTTAACAGCAAACTTTTAACAATTTTAATTTCACAGTTATTACATTTAAGTCAAGGAAATCATCGATTATAATTAACGTGTATAATGGCTTAAATATATTTTTTGCATTTAATTTCACTTTACTGAAGTACTATGTGAGTCCAATTGGATTATATTTAAAGAAACTAAGTACTTGTATTTATCTTTGTGCTTATATTATGAGATTTCATAAACAGTTTTGCAGGCTAAAGTTTTTAAAATAATATAAAAAACATTTTAACCTTGGTCATGGTTAATGAACGTGGTCACCTCTAATAAACGCGAATATTTATATTATCATATACAGGTCCCAGAAACTCCAGTCTGGTTACTCTCTAGAGAGAGGGAGAAGCACGCCATAAAATCTCTGTGCTACTTACGAGGCTGGACAACTTCAGAGAGTGTGACAAAAGAGTTTGAGGAATTAGTCGAATATTGTAAGAAACTAAAGAACTGCGTCATTTGCGACAGGATGGATGATGAAAGCACGAAAAGTTGTGAACACTTCAAGATGAACCCTTTCAAACGGTATTGTGTAATATGAACTTTAATTTATATTTTATTGATATTCTATAAAAAATCATGTATGAAGTGGGACCAGGGCAGGAGAAAGAAGAAGAAGAAGATTCTATAAAAAATCATGGAAAGAAGTTTTGATTTACAATTGCTCATATAAATTTATTAAAAGTGATTTAAGTGCAAAATATTGATATTATAAAATATTGCCTCTTGTAAAAATTATTTATTATATTAATAGTCTTCTTCTTCTTAAAGTACCTCTCCATTACTAAAGGTTGGCCGTCAGGTTAGGAATTAATTTATTAATAGTCATGGGTGACATTAATGTTTAACCAATGATAATGAATTATTTAATTAAGGTACTTAACTACTTAGGAAAGAGAATGTAAAAATAAAAAAATTATTCAAATCCAACACACAAATTTTTTCATAAACATTATTTTAAAATATGTAATTGTAATTATATTGAGAGTTTTGGAAAGTTGGTATATCGCAAATCGGTAAGAACTAAGAAACTTCATAATATAGGATATTACTTGAGTATATATAGGTAATCATTAAATCAGTTAAGAAACTTCTTGCACCAATGATTACTATTTTTACAAAACAGTGTCTGCAAATTTCCCTGTAATGAAAACTTTTTACATCTCAGATTAATATTTGGAAGCCAAATAAATGATTTGCGTTCGTAATTTTCAGATCTTTCTATAAATTCAGATATGTGATGCTGTGTAAAGAAACAACGCGACCCCTATTACTTGTAGTAATGTATTTCTTGTTTTTCGCGATGAGCGGGCTTGCACCAGTACGTCCAAATATGGTGAATATTTGTGGTGCATATGGCATGTCTGAGGACGGAAATTTTTTCGTGGTAAGTATTTTAACAGATATATGTTCTATTTGAAACCAATGCTTTATTGTTTATTTCATTATAATTGCTTTATATCTAATTATTTTATTGAGTTCATATTAGCTTTTCAGCCCCAAACTATTAGGTCCTTACATATGAAATTTTCGTTTTGTACGGGAGGAACATAAAGTTAATCTTTTTTGTAAAATATTTTTATTTATTTAAAGTATACACCGTTTATCTATACACTTTTGCCATCTCATAGGTAGTTCATTAATCCTTTTACTATAAAAACCATGGTGCAAGAATCAATAAACTCTTTGAAGGCGGTTTGGACTGCCGTATTGGAGTTGAATATCTTTCTTAGTAATAAGTTATCTAAATTCCAGAAAAAATAGTAATCTCTTGGAACAAGGTCCAGGGAGTACAGTAGTTGTCGCAAAAATTCCAATTGTAGCACATCTAAGTGGTTATTTGTTGTGCAATGGGAGGTCAGACATTGTCGTGAAGCGGCATTGGCCTAGAGCGATTGACCAATCTCGGTTGTTTGGCAGCTAGTTCTTCCTTCATGGTTTGCAGTTGCTAGCAATAGATACCTGCCGTAATCGTTCGACCTGATTTTAGAAAGCTGAAGTGAAAGATACCGGCGCTAGTCCACCAAACACTCGCAAGTAACTTTCTCGGAGTCAATTTTTGTTTGGGACATTATTTGACTGGGTCTCCAGGGTTCAGCTATTATGTTGAGCGCTTCCGGTTATTGTACAATATCTACTTTTCATCATAAGTAATGATTCGATTTAAAATCCCTTCATTATTGTGTCAGTTAAGCAAAGTAACACAGCAGACGACTCGTGTTTTCAAGTTCGATTCATTCAATTAGTGAGGTACACAGCTTTCAAGTTTTTTACTTTCCCGATTTTCTTCAAGTGGAATCTCTTCAAAGTGCTTTGTGATGGATCCGCTTCCACACTTTGGTCTCCGACTGTCTACAGGATTTGTTCTGAATGTCGAAATTTCTATAACGAAAACGTTGAAACCAAAAACGTACCGTACTTTCTTTTGCGACACCAGCGCCATACACGTCATTAATCCTTTGATCTATCTCTGCAGCACTGGTGCAACGGTAGGACTTGTAAACGTAAATATACTGATATTACATGTTTTTAATTGTACGGTAATAAGCGCGGCCAGAGAAAAAAATAATAAGAAAAAAAAACCAGAAACGACTAATTTCCAAACTGAAATGTACCTCCTAAATCAATTTTTAAATTTGAATTTGGAAGTCCTAACCAAAGAGAAGGTGTTTCAGCTCAAAGTGGTCAGTACGACAAAACGCAAATTTCATATGTAGGGATCTAATATTTGGATCTCGATGACTATAGATAGCGAGTGTATAAAAATATTATTATATATCACAAATTAAACCTAAAGGGCGGGTTTAACTAATCAAACACAATCCAAATACGTTTATGTTATAAATGTTCTATTTTTGTGCGGATCTTAAATCTTTAAAAATAATGCCTCAAATCATAGATTTCTTGCCATCTAAAGTCCCATGGAAATCAGTGCGGCAGTTTCGAAGATTATCCAAAACAAACTAAACAAATAAAGAACGAATTTTTAAAATCATTTTTAGTACTTGTTATCTGATTGAATCTGCGTAAAAGAGTCTAGTGCGCTGGCTGAAATACTCCGTAACGCTTGTAACTTTTAAACCGGAAGAGCTACACGGATACTATTTCAGGATAAAATAAAGTACAGGATAAGAAGACAAAACATAAAAATTAAAAGTCTATAGTTCTTCACGTTAAGGAAGGTCAAAGTTAAATAAAAGAAAAATTTCACTGAGAATCGAACTCATAACTTTTCTGGCACATTCTTATCTTATAATGTAATAGAGAACCGGATAATAAGCCGATGCATGCGTTGCCTTTCCAGCTTGTTCATAAACAACAATACAAATTATGTATAAAAATAATGATCATTATATTCATCACATTTACCTTACTATAAATACTCACGAAGTCTCAAAATCTATATAGTCCGATTTTGTATTTAAAAAGTTTTTAATCCAAAGTATATTTTTTTCTATAATTTATTACTTACACATATTTCTCTATTTTGCAGCTTATGGTAGGCGTTATAACCTTTCTAACAAGTGTCATAGTTGTAGCTTTGATCAAAATAGTAGGCAAACGCAAGCTTGCTTTGGCAGCGATGATTGGCACAGCTATCTCCTGCGCTGGTCTCAGCGTCTACGCTAAGCTAAATCTAAGCGACTCTGTTTTCTCCTATGACACTGACACATTTCCTACCGATACCAGTTACGTACCATTGGTATTGTTCTATTTGATGGCGATGTTCACCGGAGTTAATGTACCTTGGGTCTTACTAGGAGAAGTGTTTCCCTTCAGGTAAGATTTAGTTTGATTTATACAACATAATTTCTTCACATCATGGTAAATAATAAATCGGTTCGTAATCAAGTCTTAGAACATACACTACATCATATTGGCTTAAGAAAAAAGATGATAAGCCACTTTACCAGTTTTAATATAAATACAATATTATCTATATATCTGAAATACATGGTGGTGGTTCAGAATTTTCCCATTTCCTACTTGTTATAAATTTTAATACAATATTCCGTAATATTTAATAGAGTAAGCAAGGTATTCAAATGTATAAAAAAAAAACAAAAAGTCTTTGAATGTTTTAGGAGTCGTGCCTCAGCCCAGGGGTTTGCGGCTGCAAGTTATTACATCTTTAGCTTCCTTGGTGCGAAAACCTTCATCGACTTGGAAGTCAATTTGAAATTATGGGGCACCTTCGCAACTTATTCGTGTTTCGGTTTCATCGGAACAGTATATTTATATTTTTATCTACCCGAAACCGAAGGCAGAACATTGGAAGAAATCGAAAATTTTTATAATACTGATGAATTTAAAACATTCGCTAATGATCCTGTGATCAATTTTTTCAAAAGATTAACTAGAAAAAAATATATTATGTAATGATATTGTACACTTTTTACTTTTGATTACTTTAATTTTTGCTATGTGCCGTTAAAAAATTATGTTCATCTCATCAAAATAATTTTTCATCTGAGTAAAATAAGAACGGGCAGTAATAACTTGTTATAATACAAAAGAAAGAGAAGAAAAAGAGGTTAAGGTAATAAATAACAACGAAACACAAAAGTTTTATAATTTTTCATTTATTCACTAATAATAATAAAATCCTACATCTAAAGAGTATATGATGTAATTGAGCGACGTATGGACTATGCAGAAGGATCTTCAATTTTAGCCATAAACAACGGCATACTTAGTTGGTTATCCCAAAGGATGGCAATAAAAGGTCTGTTCGCTGCGAAGGATGTACTGGGATCGTCATATGATAACGCAACAACAGAGTATGCTGTAGCGGCAGCAGCTGAACCACCGTTTTCATCTATAGACAATACAGCACTATGGACTCCGGAAGAGATACGCGTCGTAACTCCTTCCTCCGACCCGATCCCGGTTAGATCAGCATTGTTGCTGAACATTGACCAAATGTTGAGCTGTCAATAAAATATAATGAATTAATAAAAAAACTCGTCTTCTCCTTTCAGGAGAAAGTCCCAGAATCAACTTTCTATTTCTGAAAATTTTTCTGAGAATTTTTTTAAGTCAACGATTTTTTTAATCAATGTAAAGGACTTAATATTTAGTGCCGAAAAGAATAATCAGTTTAAGAATGAAATTAAATGTATTACTCGTTACGCACAATTTATATATACATAATCCTTTATTCAGGTCATTTTGTATTTACAGAAACACTAGTGATCTTCTACATCATTTAACATAGCAAAGATTTCTAATTATGTTATGAAATAGTAAAAAACCTACGGGGTGCTTCCTTATAATTATACGAATCAGGTTATTGTTGAATATTCAAATTCATATAAATTTATTGACTTACATCGTTTAGAAGGCGTGTAATATCACTATCTTGCTGTACAGTAAATCGAGGAATTTCCAGTTTGACTTCCTTCGGCGCCATGTTTTGGTAAGCGTACAACTGGGGTTCCGTTAGCGATGACATGACATCGTTCACATTTGTTCCTTCTAATGGTAATATAAACATCATTGAGTATTGATTATCCTAAAACGCAGAAAAAATTATTTATAATAATTTATTAGGAATCGCATCTAGAGACGGAGAAGACACTGAACGTGTCATCACCAAAACATAAGACCGTCGACTCCATCCTAAACGTCTCTCTTTATGGGACACTTGAGTTTTTCGGTCACATGCTAGAACAAAAGAGAACTGGAAAAGCTTATTGTTACTTGAAAGATTGAAGGCAAGTTGCCGCGTGGACGACGCCGAATACGTAAGATTGATCTGGTGAAAGAAGGTCTAAACACGCCTATAAACGATGATAAACATATGATGCAGAAAAAGCTGATGTAAAACCATTATAAACAGGTTATCACAAAGAAGTCACAACTCTTAAAATTGACAAAATGACTTACAAAAGTGAGAGAGGGAGAATTATAAATTATATATTTAGTAAACAAATTTGCCGAAGGATTATGGTATTTTTATAAATATTTAATATAAAGCTTTTTACATGCTCATCTCGAGCATATTGTTAATAAAATTTAATTTGCCATAACTGATGAGATCTTTAAAAAGTTTGCTTGCAAAATAACCAAATGAGTAATTATTATAAGTAAACCTTATGCCTTTCCTAGTAGAACGGGTCACTGCAATTACTAGATGACAACGACCAGTCTGTCAAGACTGAAACGTTAAGAAGAAGAAAAATTATAAATAATAAGGCATTTACAATAATTGAATAATTAACTATTGATTTTTAATTTATGTCATTTAATGAAAAATTCACTAGATAAGAAACTACTCTTATACATAAACTAAACCTAACAAATTTCGGATATAGCATTTACATTTAAATTATTTTATTACCTGAAATGGTAGTAGCAGAACTTGGGAATTTATTACAAGGTCGATATCAGTTTGGAACAGGCGTCTTGCTTGCATAAAAGACACAGGTTTTTTAGACCCGTCGATGAGGGTAAAATCTTTTGTCGTCGTCAATTCGGGTCTGAATTTTATATCCCAAGTTCCTTTGAAGTATATAGCATTTACTAGCACTGCAAGAGTATCGGGTTGAAGCGCATCTGGAATACACATACATATACAGAAATTTAATTCAATTAAAACTTTCTAAAAATTGTATTGTTTTAACCTATAAAAAAATGTTTTTAACCGAATATCAGTAACGGAAATGACGGGTAACGGATAACGGAAAAGTGTTGTTCCACAACCCCCTACCCCCTAGGGGACCGAGAATAAAAGGTCACAAATATTGCAGATACTTCAGAGATTGAAAACAATAATCATTTCGGAATTAATATAATTTTAATTCATTTAAAACTACTTTATACTTTGTAGTTCTTATGCTTTGTCTGTACAAGGATTAAAATAAATTGCTGACTTCAGTATTTCATTGGACGAATAGACTATATACCGCCACATGTAATAACCTAGATTACATCTTAGTTTAATACGCACTAGTGTATAATGAATTTTTTTTTTTTTTTATACGTATGTATAGGTTAATGCTTGACCACGATCCCACCTGGTGGTAAGTGAAGATGTGGT
>DWLS01003753.1:0-15179 GCA_018246255.1 Pachliopta kotzebuea | reverse complement strand
GGTGATGCCTCTTCAAATACTTTACATTGTATCTGCAAATGCACCTGGCTGGTGAAGGTGGTGGCTCGTGCAAGGACGTAAAGTATGATTATAATTGTTCTACAAAGATAATTATCATCGAATGGAAGAAAGGGATAGTCACACTGTGTTGAGTAAAAATGTTGACTTTGACGTTAATTGTAGAACTAGTGAATATTATAAAGAGATAGTTAATAATTTGACAATATTAATAAGTCCTTTATTCTCCCAACAAATACATTACATAAATCAAAAATTACAATGAAAGTTAATGAGTGGGAAAAGGCTGAGGTCTCAGCAAGTAACACTGTCAGCAAGTTAAGACATACTACTGTTCCGAAATATGTCCGTAATTGCTATGACCTCAGAACATCTCTCAATATAGTCTACCCGTTATCATGAGTAATAAAAAAATAAAGTAAAGTACTTAAAATGTCGAGGAAATAAACGCGATAAAATCCGCAATGATTAATCAATCCCAGAGTCTACTGGGTGGTAGCAATTTACTGCGGGATAGCAGATTCAAATTTTAACTGGCATAGTTTCTTGTTACTACGTGTAGAGTACAAGTTCTACTGTGAGAGACAGTTGAAAATTATATCTTAATAAAGTTTGTGACTATCCAAGGAATCCTCACTTTTTTCATTTTTGCGTTTGTGGGTTAAATTTGTTAATTACTCGTAATAGTTATTTATGAGGATCAGTCAATAGAAGAGTCTAAGTAACCTATGTTTTTCCTTCTTGTCTGTATCCCGGGGAATAGTGAAACTCTGAATCGTATGTGCTAAATTGTGTACACTAATAATAGATAATATATAGTGGTAATGCTAGTATGCTGAAACTTTGGTTTTTTCATACATTAATATTTGCCGGGGAAATAGATGCTACTAAGTTATCTAGATTTAAACTTGTTCTATACATAATCCAGACTTAAAGTTGTCATCATTTTTAATAATAAAGTCGTTAAAATAGACCTTTAAAATATAGCTTGGTTGTTGGCATGTAGACGTGTGTATAGTTTCTTCATGCTTTATGTTGCGAATATCTATAATTTTGAAAATTTTAATTTGCGTTTGAAATTGAAAAAGGGTTTGGTTTAGACATGAAATTTTATTTTGAATACATTGTCAGGGATTTCAAGTTGCAACTCCTTCGCTTTTGTGAAAGTAATTTACAACTCCGCTCGCTGTGAAACGGTCCTTGCGAATGTCATGAATGGATACTATTCGCTTGGAAAAGCTCCATTGTCATTGTGTGTTACAGAATAAAGCTTTGTGTAACATTCTTTGGATGCTTGAACCCCGTTACTGTCGGTTATATTAGGTGCTACGTCACATTATTACACAGTGAGTCGGTGAAGTAAATAAAGGCGTTACATACTTTAATAATTGCAATACTAACTCCTATTCAAATGTTCTATATCACTTAAGTAATGTTTGGCATATATTTTGAAGAAGAGCATGAGATTTGATTTTCTTATAATATTTTATTGGGTTGTTCGGAAAGTAATTCCGTTTTTTCCCGTCAGAGGACTTAATTACGTTTTTTCGAAATCAACTTTACACTTAAGCCAATTATGTTACTGCCAGAAAGATGGCAAAAGGTGTTGGACCAGAATTGCCAATATATAATTTAACGACTGTAACGGATATTTTATAAGTTGTGTAGTTTAATATCTGTGCTACCTACAGAGCGTAGTGTGAGATAACCATCTTTTATAAGATTTTAGGGGCGCCTGTGAACATCTTGACGTCGTACGGAAATGAGGGGAGCTGACTCATTTCCGTTTAATATCGCCGGTTATATTGTATTTGTACATGATTTTGTAACTGACAAAAACATTAACACTGCGAAGAGCATAAAATTTATATATTTGTAAAAACAAGGAAAGATACAACGGTGTTGCTAATGCAATAATTACATAAAACGAAGAGATAACTATTTGGTCATTAGTAGGTAATATGTTATCTAATTTTGGACTTATACACATGTATGTTTTTATCAAATAAGTCTAAGAAGTAATGTATTATTTACAGCAGTTATTCCATCATACTTATCTCTTAAAAAACATTAAGTGTTCTGGTAAACTAAACTGTCCATTCTACAAAATAAAGTGAATAAAATAGTTTTATAAACAAATTAAAGACACAAGATCAACTTTCTATTGACTTTCCTCGGCGAGACGTTTGATATTGACAACGGTGTCTCAATTCTTATCGATTCAATGATACAATGCCGTCTGAAATAATGGAACATGGATCTTCCATTTGGGGGCGAGGGAGGTTATATACACAAACATTATTATTTTCAAGACTGCCCTTGATGTTAAGGTAAACTTTTGTATTAGATATAAAGTCTCCTTATTCACATTTATTACATAATTAGGTTTTTTTTTTGTTAAAACTTATGCAGTTCTGTGAACGAGTTAACGAACAATTAACTCTTCAATCAAATTTTTCATTTTATATATTTTTGATTTGTAAATAATATTCATTATGATCAAATCCCTGTGTATTGTTCTCTTTGAATCATGATTGTCCTAGATCTAATACGTGTAATTAGAAAACTATTAAGCTGTTAAAATTAAAGATGATTAGACTTCTTCTATACCAGGATTTAACAATCAAAGACTACATCGCCGCTTACTATGAATAGGGATTGTAGTCAAATTTCCTCACTACTTTTCCTACACAAAAAGCTTAATCTCAGTGAGGATAGAATCAACGCCTTTTCATAATGTATAGTACGTCCGAACGCTTTATAAACTGCACTCGAGTTTAAAAAATTATGTTCTTATTAGTTAGTAGTGTACAAAATGATTTTAATTATTTATCTAAAGCAGAACTAAATATAAAAAAACGTTAACTAATATTGTAATTATACACACAAACTTTTTCAATACTTTACGTATAACTATTCCAAAGTTCTCTCATAATAACAGTTTCGTGTTAAATATTTGCTTAAATAACTCTTGAAATTGCTATAATAAGAATGTAAAAGTATTTACGAGTTTTGTTGTCTAGTAATGATTATTAAGTGTCAAAGTTAAGGTCGTTTTGTATAAAGATGTTAGCGTATAAAAGCTGATGTGTAACACGACACATAATAAAATGGAGGATTCCTTAAATGTAAAACGCTCTCCACCATTCTGAGTGTCGTTGGAACCTCTATAAAAATGTTAGTCCTCTTTTCATTACATTTTCGAACGTGGTTTGTGTCGTTAGATCATTTGAAAATAAACCCTGTACGCTAGTTATTAAGGATCTATCTTGAACAGTAGCGTGGTTTTATTTTGTCAAACGTCCGATGTTCCCGTTCCGAACAGCCCGTTCACAATGTTTTAAAGTACTTCTTTGTTTTCATACTCTTATATGATGTCACCTCGGATGTATAGACCGCAATGATGTATTAGATATTATATAAAGAAAAATTTAGTAACCGGTAATACAAAGCGATATTTATGATATTACTATTTTTACAACAAACGGAGATATACGTAAAGAATTTATGTCAAAAAATTTAGATTTTTTGAAACCTTATCACAAAATTATATACTTTGAATCTAGGATAACAATCGATGAATAATATTATAGAATTACTACAAAGTTGTAATTAGTAGTAACCGATAATTTACAATACTATAGAATAATACAAAATGGAAGTCATTACAAGTTATAACAATAGAATTAGAAGATACTAGCACTATTTGTTATAATATCTGAAAATAGATGATTATTATGATACAATCAAAGTCATTAAGTTTGGTTTAAAGCTAAAGAACTTTACATATTTTAAAATTATCTATTTTTATTATCGCTATTTCTCAGATAAAGGTGAAAGATTTACTTAGACCATAACTTACTAAAGTTATTAATAATCTCTTTATATTTTTTTTACAAGATAAATTTTTTTTACAAAATACGATGAGGCGACAAGACGAGCAAGGCGTTTAACTTATTGTAAGTGATACGCTTGGCTAAAACAACGTGGCGCTAGTAAAGATACACACAACATCATATCGCGCTGGTCTTCTTGGGACATAAGATGCTGAGTCTCATTACCCCAGTAATGTTACTAGTATACAGCATCCTTCAAACCGGAACACAGTAATGTTTACACATTACTATTTGGCGATAGAAGTAGAGCAGCGGTGGGAAATACTTAGACCGTCTTTGGCAAAAGAGACTACCACCAGTAAATATAAAAAATATATATTCATATTATAATTAAAAGAATAATAAAGTTATACTCTACAAAAATCTGTGAACATTTTTAATGAAGAAACCTATAATTTTTGTTATCACTGTTGTTAATCATTTCGTACTATTTTTTTACACGATGAATACTTAGACGTTACCGCTCTTAGAGCTTGTAATCAGTGTATGTCCTTTCAGGTTAACATTTTTATAAACAAGATTATGTGTTCAGCACTAAATGCGATGTTCTGTTATTTCCCTGGATAGTAATAACACTGCGACACACCGCCAATGTAATTTGAACTTCTTTATCCTCTAGTGCGCTTCCCACACGAAGCGAACTAGCCAACGATGTAGCTTATTCAGAGGGATCTGAATTGGCTTACACAGACTTTTGGTCCTATGTACTTTAAAGATATAAATTTGCTAACTCGATGATATGCACATTGTGTATTACTTATTTTAAAATCACTTTCATTCGATTTATTACTGACGCCAGGAGAAGTAACAATACGTTGATGTATCATGTACACAGCACCACATTACGCTTTGACCTCGAAACATGATGGTAAGTCGTTACCCAAATAATTTAACTCCTTCGCCCTTCAAACAGGAACATAATAATATTTGCACATTACTATTAGACGGTAGAATTAGGAGCTGCTGTGGTACCTCCTTAAGCAGCTTTCAAGTAAAGAGACCTATCACCAGTATAGAGACCTTCCTAAAGTAAATAGAATACAGCCGCCGAAGTTTATCTGTAGCAAAGACCCTGTCTCCGTGGGAATGTTTTTAAAGTCTTGTTACTTTATGTTATTATTATAATGGTGGTAGGTTACAATAAAAAAATCACTAAATAAGCTATTTTACTTCTAATGTTGTTAAGACTTTTATTAAATAATAATATCAAAGTGAAAAACACCAAGCACGGCGTAGTTACCTTTTGACCTCTGCGTCTTTATGCTATAGAAACGGACTTGGGAACATTAAAAACATACGTCATTTATACTAAAAATGGAAACTTGTGGTGTCGTCGCATTCGCCTCCACACCTGACTCATAATGTTGAATATAAACTAAAAATGACATCATCTCATTCTATATGAACATCAATAATTAAAAATGATTCCTGTTTAAATTTTATTTGTTATTATATATATACTTGAGACTCGCGCGTTGTCGCGAGTTCGTTTACACTGACATTAAACGTTTTTTTTACCTATGGTGTCGTAGTTTCAAAAATGTTTTCGTTACCTGTAATTAATAAAAATTGTAATTATTACCTCTGAAAATTATTAAGCAAATTTGTTAAGTAAATAATATTTTTTTTTAATATCTAATTCCGCAGATGATTCGACTTTCGTTCACTTACATGACGGACTTTGTATACGTAACAAAGTAATTTTGATTGCTTTTAAATAGAATTTTGAAGTTGCGACGGCTCAGTTCTTATGGCAATCACAAGAAGACTTGGGTTGGATGCCCACAGATTAAGAGTTTCTGATAAAAGAACACGTAATATGGAAATCCATCTCATTTTTTGTTTTTTTTTTTTACCTAAGGTAAATTCTCTTGGATACCTCCGTCCCTATGGGAAAGGGACGAAGGTTATGTGAGACTCTTACTTACTAAAACCGCTGGGAACTTCGTCTCGGCTCGTTTTTTGTTGTGATGTGGGATCAAATTATTTCACCAGCACCACATCACCAGACCCATAAACAACATTGAGGTGGGCTAGGAGTTCAAAGCACGTCATCCGCCACGAGTGGAAACCGATCCCAAGAGAAACTATCGTGAATATAAATTATCGTATGTGGCTAGTGTGGTGGATAAATCGCTTTGACTAGTACAAACATTAACTTTCTCAATTTATTTATTATAAAGTATTTTAAATAAATGATCTAACGACAAAACATACTTTGGAATCAAAAACCATATTTTTTATAATGAATGCAAAGTGCCACTTGAAAGTTGCTTTTGGCTTAAAAATATTCAAAGTTTCTTTAAGGCAGTGGATAACCTTCCAACTTATTTTACCGAAATACACTTACTTCGGAGCCAATCTTCCTGTACAACGGTAGTACGCCTACGCCAAAGTGATTTTGCTAAAAGCGTGTTCATATTAGATTTTCGATCTTGCAATGCCGGCTGGTCGTTCACTGATACGTTCAATACTTTATACGAGTCTATTGGAGTACACGGCCCGCCGCGACACGGAACAGTGTCAAATAAATACCACATAAAATATAACCACTAGAGTATTCCGTATTTATGGTACGTTCGGACCATTTGGAGAATGAATTTTTGTGTTTTTCTACTGATGTTCGGGTATATCCTTGGATTCGCTTGCGGGATGCTGTATCGACGCGATTCTGATAATGTTCTAAAACCCGGTAAGTCCGTTATTTTTACATTTTAGAAAGTCAAAAATCGTCATAGAAATTAAAAACTAAATATTTATTACATCTACATTAGCGGCTTACGTTTTGTTAATTTATATTTACTTATCGTGAAAAGGTCTAGTTAATGACTTTGGAACTATTTTCCAGCCTACCTTGTGTAATGCAGAAATGTCATGAGGAAGATTACGAGATTAAACTACAACCAGAATGATAATGAAAAATATAGATTAATAAAATCAATTTTTTTCAAAGTTCTACGTAGATTTTTTTCACAAACAAATCAAACGTTATAATTCTTCATTTAGTGCATTGTATCAACAGTTTTTTATTTTGATTACAAAGCTTTTTGTATAAACTATTTTTTTTCTAAATACTAAATGGAATTTAGAAATACAGTATTTTAATACATAATTACGTTTGATTCTACACTTTGAAATATATAGTAAAAGCCACATATATGTTGTATAATAGTTTCCATAACTACTAACTTTACTGACGAACGATCCTTTTGCTACCCTACTTTTTAATTCATTATTCAGTTACATTCTCTTATTTTTACGTCAGTTGGTCGGTAGTTTCCGGAAGTTGGAACCACTCTTCAATTAATGTACTACTTAATATTATTTAAAACTACACAATCTACTAATAGCTACAGGTGTGTCGGTCGCCGTGTCGCCTTGAGTTTACAAACATCGGGTCGTGTGCAAAGTGCACTTTCGAAATCTTAAGTCATGTCTACAAGTTACTTGTTTTCGTAACTTTACACTGAAGTAGACGAAAATATTTTCGTCGTTTTTCGTAATAAAAATGATAAGAATAACTTAATTTTTAAAAACACTTATATTATGTAATACGTCAGTTTAATTGGAACTAAAATGAAAACGGTATATACATAGGAGAAGCTTGAAAATAGCAGAAGTAGCAGAAAAGGTTTGATAGATTTGATATTAGATTGCTGATAAAGCTTGTGAATGAGTGAAATTGTAACAAGACTGTAATATAATGAATGTAAGAAGAAGATATGTCGTAAGGATCGCTTGTAGAGCAGGAAAAGGGCAAAGACATGTTGAAACTATAGATCACAAACGTGCTTTAAATAATCAGACGATGGTAATTCAGAATTGAAACCTATCATTGGAACGAAGCGTGGTAGTTTCTTCTATTTGATCAAAAATATTCAATCTGCAGAAAGAACCTTAATGTCCTTAAAATAATTATCTTAAACC
This sequence comes from Pachliopta kotzebuea, assembly GCA_018246255.1. Taxonomy (NCBI): domain Eukaryota; kingdom Metazoa; phylum Arthropoda; class Insecta; order Lepidoptera; family Papilionidae; genus Pachliopta; species Pachliopta kotzebuea. The sequence goes on along the minus strand of DWLS01003753.1, from coordinate 7,338 downwards.
CTAACGTAGTAATTGTCAAAAGTAAATTACAAGTTCCACTGTTGTAGTATTTTTTCTACACAAACGAAGACTGTTGTTTGTCTTTAAAAGTCTTTTTTTTAATTGCGGAGACGGTAAGAATACCAAGACAGGCTATGCTGACTGTTTGATGTCTTAGACGTATAATAATAAGCCTCGTTACTACAGTAATTTTACTAGATACAATGTTCTTTAAACCGAAACAGTAATGTTTGAACACTACTGTTTTGCCTTCGGGCAAGATGTACCAACAGAGTAATTTACGATAACTATTGAAAATTATGAAATAAATGAAGCTTTATTATTCACAACTCGGGATAGCCTAGTGGATTGAATGCCAGCCTTTCACTCCGAAGGTACCAGGTTGGAATCCGGCCTGCACCAATGAATTTTTCAATTTATGTGCAGTTAGTATAACACCAACTAATATCACGTGCTTTGTGAAGGAAAACATCGTGAGGAACCCTACATATCTATGTAATGACCATCCGTGGCCACACTGGTATGTGAAATGGAGAAGGCAATGCCAACACCACTCCATTATAACTGGCAAGAAAGTCGTGTGTTTTACTACACATGATGATCACGACCCTCAGTCATGAGGAAATACGAATTAAGAGAATTATTCATAAGTCCACATATTCAATATGTTCTTAAGATGCTAGTTAAAAACAAATTATCGGCATTGTTCCTACTGTTTGTTAAAACAAGATTCCGTTTAAAAGAGATAAATAATCTACAGTTTATAGTGTTAATATATTCAAATAATAGATAATAGTTTAGAAAAGTTTAATGTAGATATATTTATAGTATATACACGAGTTTTTTATGTTATATAGAAGTGTGAACACGGTTTTTGAACGGTACTGTGCAGTTGCTGCATTAAAAAGCTTTGCTGGTCGCATGGCCTTGCATAACAGAGTAACGGGCCAGGGTCAAGAATATGTATGTGGAGCTGTTTATCTCATTTTAATAAATATTAATGAGTTAAAAATATGAATGTATTTAAAAAACAATTTTTTGTCATAATAGCATTAAAAACATATTTATTGTCTGATATATATATTTATACATATTTTTAATCTTAAAAATTTTGATTGGTATAAAAAATATATTTACTGGTGGTAGGTCTTCGTTGGCAACCGGTTAGTTTCGTAGGAGGTCCTTGAGCCTTCCGCAATGCACTGAGGATGACCACCGATAGGGTTTTAGTGGGTATAAATCCTACATAACCTTGACTTTCTTCCAGAAGCAGGCTATCTTTTGTAGATTGCCCCGCGCCAAAAAAATCTTCGTTGCCAAATACCGTCTATATAGGTACCACCGCTGTTTCTATTTCTACCGCCAAATAGTAATGTACAAACATTACTATGTTCCGATTTGAAGGGTACTGTATGCTAGTAAAATTACTGAGGTAACGAAACATAACACCTTATGTCCCAAGGTAATGAGTGCAATGTGGTGCTGTGTATACTATCTTAATTAGTGTCACATTATGAGTGTATCACTTACAATCAAGTAAAAACCATGTTGGTTTGTCGCCTCGTATAAAAAATTGATAACTATTATTATTTACTTTATATGTTTTAGACAAACAAAAAACTTTTTTTTAATGCTGTGATATATGTATTTATTTATGTATTTTCGTACATTAGTATAAATTTATTTATCTTCTTTGTATTTATGTAAATACTTGTATGTATATGTATGTATAAGTAAGTATACGTACGTATCATATTATGGTATGTATATGTACCATGTATTGTATGTATATATATCATATTATAATGACTATTATTATTTTTTTGGCTTTAAATATGACTTTCACACTTCACCTACCACAACATCTCCTCCTAGGTTGACTGGTAAAGAATGCCTGTAAGCAGTAAGTCCGCCTATTGGACCCTAATTTTAGGTGTTCTAAAAAGTTTTTTAAAATAAAAAAATATATCAATATAGATAGATACATAAAACGTTTATTGCTACCACAAAAACACACACTTACATACAGTTAAACAGACATAAAAATTTATACATAATAATATTATGATTTATGTTCTATGCAACTACACTTAATAATAAGTATAATCTTTATATACATTAAGTCATAAAATAATTCTTTTCTCTTGTTACAGATCTATTACCAGTGTCTTCAACTGTGATGCCAATGCCGTTTTATTCTGTGTACGGCTACGAAAAGAAGTTGCTCCGTGACAAAAATAAAAAACGTCCGGAGGGAAAAATTTCACTCGTCAGAAAACAGAAGCAATAAAATATACATTTGCTGTAATGAAAATGTGTTTCCATCAACTACCGACGCCATTAAAAGTAGTTAAAGTAATGTTAAAAATCTATTATGAAAGAGAGATAGCAATAGTGAAATAGGTAATACTGAAATAAACACCAGGAATTTAGCAAAGTTCAATTTAGATACATATATAAACTCCTTATTGACAACAATATGGTACACACGTTTGGTCTCATGTTTAAGTTTTTTGCAATGATATTTTGAAACGAACAGAATGTTTACTAGAAGGTGAGAGATAAATTGTAGTCATTATTACTTCTGGTCATTATATTCAAGTAATTTTACTCGCTTCAACCTTCTTTAAGTCGAATCATATCAATAATTGCATAATACTTTATATTCAGAGAAATGAATGCCGTATTGATAGTTATTTTTTTATTCGATTATTATTAGTATAGCTTTGTTGAGTATAGAGACTACTAAAATTCTTGGAGGTCATTTTATAACACGTATTATAAATATTTCTTCTGTTATTAGCTAAACCAATGCTCCTCCATTAAAGACTAATCGAAAGAGTGGTAATAAATCTCTTGTTTCCATTTTCTATTAAATTTCTCGTTCTTTTAAAGGTTCTAAAAATATAACCCACAAAAGATGGACCTTAAATTTCCAATGTCCGAAGTCCTACCGGGAACATCAACAAAAAGTACCTTAAATACACACAGCTTTAATAAAGCTAGCCTGCGTATTTACTCACCAATGCGCCGTTCGAACTTTTCCACAGTTATGACGGCTTGCTCTCCCAAATAGCTCGTGCATTTTAATTTTCCATACAAACATCCTCATTTTAACTTGAATATTTCACCTAAATTTTTAATTTTAAACAATCCACAATTTACATGGATTTTTGTCTACGTACTCGGCGTGTAAATAACGACTAGGATCTCCAAGAAAAGGTCAGCTGTTTCTATGATGGTTACCAATATACTGGGATTATTAATATCATGCAAAATACAGAGAGAACATGTGTTTATTAATATAAGTACATATTTTTTATTACATTTATACATAGAAAACTCCGCCGATTTCTTGTAACTTGAGTATATTCAGTAATGGGTTTGAAAAGGAGGAAATAATTGTTTTTAAAGCCGGGAACTTCAAGGGTTTGATTTATTTAAAATCAGTTTATTGTCACTATTTTTTGCAGTAATCTTTTGTTGACAATTCAATATATAAAGTATAAAATATATTCTACTTAGCATGACATTCTTGCAGTATGTATAACGGCTATTGTCCAAGTTTTGAACACATTTTTTTTTATGTAAACAAAAACCTTTGAAAATTTTTAACATGTAAGTTTTGTTTGTGCGTTACTATTCATTGTTCAAAAACATAGTGACATTGTTTGCTGTTTAACAAGTCGTGTGTATTTGTTTGGAGAATATTTTTAACAAAAATTCCTTTCTATTCTTAACTGTTTAAGCTTGAAGAAAACTGAAACTGTGCGGTGTCTGTAATTACGGGTAACGAGTGTGAGATCAAAGGATGTCCACACGGTCCCACCGCATACAGTTAAATACGACAAAGGCACCTATACGTCGACTAAATTTAAACAATTATTTTTGTAGTTACTGGTGGCGGACCTACTGGTAGGTCACCGTTGCTGGATACCATCTAGGTAGGTACCATCGCAGCTCCTTTTGCAGCCGGCAATACTGTACAAATTTTACTGTGTTCCGATTACAAGGGCGTAAGCTAGTGAAAATACTAGGGGTAAAGAGTTCAATACATGTTGTAAGTTGTTGAGCATAATGTGGTGTGTATACCAACTTAACTGATACCACGTTGTTATAGGCACGAATCACTTACGATCAAGTGAACGTATTACCCAACTCTCAGATGCATCCCCACTAACTAGCATTGGGCCATATCCCCCATTATTAGGAAGGTCCATATCCAGAAGTAGACGTGTATCGATTGATGATGAAGAAAACACATTTTAAACTATTGTTTTATTTTATTAAAAGTGTAAAATATTATTTAATACATATAAATAGAATAAAAACAAAATCGTGTTATAATATATATCACAGATGTAAGGCGTAGTGGAGAACAGATGGTCGTACCTATTTATCAGATAACCAATAAGTGGGGCTACATTTTTATGGGCCATTCTGAGGGTCGGTCATTCTGAATTTCTCAAATTGAGGTTAATCTTTTGACTAATATTGAAATGTCGACAAATTCCTCAACTTATTTTTAATGTGATCGATTCACGGGTATTAGTAGTTTGTTAAGAATTATATCATTTTATGTCTAGTGCTATGGATATTGTATTTATTTTTAATTGTAAAAACTACAGCGGCCTCAAATTAGTAAAAGTAGTGCTAATAGCTTCTTCAGTAGAACGAATGATGATCTGGTGAATGTGACAGGATGCTGGTAGACGAAGAATTTATCAGTATGGAGATCTTTGGAAGCATAAGTCAAGCAGTCGATGTCTTCGCTGATCATCATTATCAAAAGCCGTGGTCCACTGCTGAATTTAGCTGATGATGAGTAATAAAAATATCAGCGCTTTTTAATTAACTTGTATTTGAGTCTGTATTTATTTAGTTTTCCTATATTTTGGTTTAGCCAATGTCTACAACTTTTTTAATTTGCTTTTATAACTATCTGTATTACTAAATGATTTATTAAGTATACATAGTAGTCAATTGTGATAACGCAATTTTTTTCCAATTATACACCACATACACAAGTTATCACCGGTAGATACACGTGTAGGTGTATCTACCGGTGATAACTTATAAATGACTCTTGATTTTATTCAACGTTATAAACTAAAGTAATGCCTAATAGCCGAGAGTTGTCTTTTACAAATAAATATCAGTTTGGCAACCAACAAACAAATGTTTGGACAAATAAACGACTTATCTATGTATTTATCTATCTATCAATAATTTATGATAACACGGACGTGTAATGATCATGCAATCGTGTAATAAATATACATGGAAATTTATTGCAGTGAGAGCTATCTTAATTTTTCTATTATTAAGATGATGCAATGTCCTCCTGCCCGTGATACCTAAAAGATAAAATAAACTGTTTTGTCAAATATGAAAATTCATTTTGTCGTGTTATCAGCAATTAAAGATTGAAGTATACTGTTTATTAAGCCGTCGTTGCCGGTTATTATACCATTAATAACAAAAGAATAAGGCGGCAGCGTAACGCAGCGTTATCGCTGCGGCCTCGCCGGGGGGAGGTTGGCTTAATTGCTTTCAGAAAGCCGATAACTTCGGATACAGGAAGACGACTTTACTCTCAATATGCTGCGACCGTGTTATTTATTACTTACTTTTTCAATCTAAATATAGCCAATCAACAATTAAGAATCAAAATGCTTTAACAATTCTCTCCAAAGATACGAAGTGTTCTAACCTAGCCAATAGTTTTTATATATTGGGACCGGAATACAGCATCTTTGTTATGACGACAAATTGACAACTTTTATTCAAAACTAACCTGTATGGCTCTTAAAATAAACCAAGAATCTCCATGACAGAAAACTATCAACTATATTAATAGAGATACAATTTGCTAAGTTGTAATTGTAAATAAGTTTAGTGGTGAGTTAAACTGACGTCTCTCTCCAGGGAAATACTACACAGTTACTAACTACAGTACATCATGAATACTAATAAGTGAGAGTGAACTTAAATGGATAAATATTTATAGTAGATGGATCTTTTAAATTCGTTCAATAATATTTCTTTCTGATGACCCTAACAGATTGGAGTAAAACTTAACTAAAGCACTTAATTTTAGTTAACTTTTTTGCCCATCATTTTGGCGCTATCAAGAAAGTTAACACAGCATCAAATTGTGATCGTTGTTCTTATAAAATGTCTCGTTACTTCAGTAATTTCACAAGCTACAACGTCATTAAAAGAAGTACGTAATAGTTTAGCGCCTGAAATAGTCGTTGCGTTTGTATCTCTATAGTTTCCTACTTTACATTTCAAATTAAAGTTAATAAGTATTTACAGCTACAAGGTATGTATGTCACCATAATAGCTGGCATTTAAGACCCGTAGAATTGTATGGTAAGCGAACACGGTTGACTTTATTTGACCTCATTGTCACATTACGAGAAATTTAACTGTACATAGTAGATATAAATGTATAGATTGTGTGCTGTGTAATATTTTAACATGTTTTGATATTATTAGTTTATGTAATACTGTTCATACTTCATTTCATACAGTATCTGTTTAAAAATATTAGTAAATATCATAGTTAACTCAATGTACCATTCTTATTTAAACAATAATGTCCGTCCGTCCGTCTGTTCGACAACAATTTTCAATCTCCGGAACTATAAGGGGTAAAAGTCTCAAACATTTCATACAGACAGATCTCACTTAGATAAGATCAGAGCCGTTGGAATTTCGTTGGTATGTGGACAAGTTCCCGAGTACAAGGTGCCCAAAGTTTCAGAATTTTGTATGGGCCACTTGCGTGTCTTATATATAAATATATTTTGTTATAGATCATAATCAGTTTTTTCTGTTGACTTATTTTAGAAAACGTACTTTGACATTTATTTATATTATTTATTAATTATATTATTTTCTGGTGGTAGGTTTCTGTAGCCGTAAACTAGGTAGGTACCACCGTCCCGTGATGTGCTTAGCAACAGTGATGGGAGGCACCGGGGAGTTCCGTAGGAGATCCCTGGGCCTTCCGCAATGCACTGAGGATGACCACCGAGAAGGTTTTAGTGAGTATAAATCCCACGTAACCCTGACTTCCCCCCAGCAGGGTATCTTTTGAAGATTTTCCCCGCGACAAAAGAAAAAATCTTCGTTGTCAAATACCGTCTAGTACCACCGCAGTTCCTATTTCTACCGTCAAATAGTAATGTAAAAATATTACTGTGTTCCGATTTGAAGAGTGCTGTATGCTAGCATTACTTTTTTTTTTTTTTTTTTTTTGGGGGGGAAAATGCCTACGCACTGCCCCCCCCCCCCGGGGGGGGGGGAGGGGAGGGGGGGGGGGGGCCC
>DWLS01003752.1:0-15180 GCA_018246255.1 Pachliopta kotzebuea | reverse complement strand
CTATCGGATGGACGTGTTTCATTGTGCTCCTCCTGTAAATAGCCTAAGGGTCTAAATCTCAGCCCCCAAATATAACAATAATAAAAAAAATCGTCGAAGTTTCAAGCCTTAAATGTTTTTAATCTGTATGAATAACGAACACAAGAAAAATTGGTTCTTAACATTTAAGACGACCCAATAGTTCTAATGTAAACTGTTATGTATTAACATAAAAAAAATTTTTGGCATAATAAATAAAAAGTGGAAAAAAGTAATATACTAGATAATATATATTCTTAATTTATATGAATTACTAAAGCGTTGTGTAGCGTAGTGTAGTTACTTTCTTAAAAATGTAGTCTTCAGTTTAAAGGAAAAACATTTACAATTTGCTTACGTTATGGTATCTTTATACTATTATATGAAAGATTTGAAACCGTTAGGTGTTTAAATCACCTAGAGAACTTTTTTGACCATATACCTAAGAATATTTAGACTTCACTTTGCATTCTTTCAGAAAAACCTGAATATTCAAAAATTGTCGACTACATTATTTACGTCCACGTATTTTAATAAAGTAAATTCTCAAAGGCCTGAACATTTTACACCAGTTTGTTTCACAAAATTATTGTGACACAGAGCAAAAATCTCTTTATTAAGAAATGATGTTTTTTATATTAACTTTCATAGTTTTCACAACATTTGGTAGCTCTTTACCAACATTTATCAAAATTAATTTAGTTTTTCTAGCGAGAAAATCTGGAAAATATCCTTTCAGTTTATTATGTAAAAAAATTAAAGTTATGACATAAAATATATATTTTATAAACTCCAAGAAATATGTAATAAAAACAATAGTTGTTGCTATTTTCAAAAATACGACTGTTTTATCATTGCCAACACTTAATTATTATTGTCATTATTGCACTTGTCAATCAGTTATAGATCGGTGATATCATATATTAGCAAGCGCGTAGAAATTAAATTTAAAAAAATTATCACAGATTTACTTAACTAATCTTTGTCTTCAGTATTCTTACTGAACTGCAAAGTAAAATGTATGTGTGAAAATAGAATCGATATCTACAAAAAAAAACTTATGATTTGTGTATATTGTTTATTTTTGTTTGCTTGTAGAAAATCAATAACATGAGATGGACAGTACATATTGAAGGTGGCCCAAGAAGAGTCAATCATGCAGCTGTGTGCATTGGCGACAAGATATTTTCATTCGGTGGTTACTGCTCCACTGAAGAATACAAAGATTGGGAACCAATTCCTGTCCATGTTTTAGACACCAACACATTGAGATGGACCCAAGTACCTTGCAGAAAAACTATTGTGATGCCTTTTCAGAGATATGGACATACAACAGTTGCTTATGGCGACAAAGTTAGTTCTTAAGGCTACTTAAAATATGTATATTTATATTGGCATTGTATGTAAATCACCTTCCTGTTTATTTGTTTCTAATGTTTCTTTTTTAGGTTTATATGTGGGGAGGCAGAAATAATGCTGTAGCATGTGATTCATTATTTTGTTTTCATTCAAAAAAACTTGAATGGAGCATGCCAGCTGTTACTGGTTTGATACCATATGCTAAAGATGGACATTCTGCATGTATTATAAAAAACAAAATGTATATTTTTGGAGGTTTTGAATACCTCACTGATCAGTATTCACAGGAAGTTCACTGCCTAGATTTAGATACTTTACAGTGGAGCTTTGTTGATACACATGGTACACCTCCTTCCCATAGAGATTTCCACACAGCAGTTCCTGTGGGAGATAGAATGTACATATTTGGAGGTAGAGGAGATTTAAATAGTCCATATAATTCACAAGAAGAAGTATACTGTCCACAAGTATACTACTTAGATACAACAAAAGATGAATGGGTTGTAACAAACCCAATTGGATCTTGGCCTGAAGGCAGACGTAGCCACTCAGCCTGTAAGTGAAATAAAAATATATTTAAAAAAATAATATATCAACTGAGGCTAAATAATGATATATTTTTGATGTATGATAAAATTTCAGGGCTTCATGGTGGCTACATGTATGTTTTTGGTGGATTTAATGGCAACACAAAAACTCACTTCAATGATTTATATAGATATTCTATTAATGGCAATTACTGGGAGTACATTAATATTTATGGCAACATGCCTTGTAGGAGAAGGCGTCAAGCTTGCCTCATGTATAACAATAAAGTGTATCTGTTTGGAGGGACAAGGCAAGAAACTTTACTTTATTTATAATTTTTTTACTTTAACATTCATGTTTCTCTTCTGCGATTATTATTAGTGTCAAACCATCACAACATTAATAATAAGTTCAAAGATTATAATTATGTTGCAGCTTACTGTCTTCTGGGAAAAACATAACTAAATAATATAAACTTTGCATATTATCTAAAGATTTTTTTTAAAAAAAGTACATTTTTTTTTATCTGCTGCAGGCTATTATTTCTCCTTAATTTAACAAGGTATTGAGTATGAAATTAAATATGCTGCTGTGTGCTTGACCAGAATACTCTGACTTTAAAGTTTGGTTAAGACTTTAATGTCCATTCCACTAGCCAGTGTAAATATTTTCTCTTACCTTCACTGTAGGGATGGAACAGATCATAATCATAGTAGCTTTCTTTCTCATTACTTGTACCAAAAGAAAATAAATGTTTGGAAAGAAGTGTAAAAGGTCATGGTTGATTAACTCTTTAATATGATGGTACAGTTCTTGTGATAAATCAGTCAATATACAATTGATTTAATTTTGTAAAGAAAACTTAATGTATCATCATAATGTTAACATAACATGCATCATGTTACTTTGAGTTAAGCTAGCACAGGAACAATTGATTTTATGTACATATTGTAAAAATAATTTATAATATGTACTCATTTTTCACTCTATTATTATATTTATGCACAGTCCATGCCTACACATGAGTGGACGCCCATCAGAAAATTCAGACAATGGTGATGATCCCGAGAGGCTTATAGACAACAGTGATCTACACCTTCTAGACTATTCACCAACCTTAAAAACACTCTGCATCCTCAAAGTGGTGGAACACAACTTGGACCAGTCATTCTTGCCAAGAGATATTATGTAAGCATTGAAGGCTCTTTTACATGAATTGTCGGTATAATACCTTGTGTGTGAACCTTGTTTTTCAATGGGTGTGGAGGGTTTTGTGAGACCTATGTCCAGCTGGGCACATTTATAATTTGATGATGATGCTTTATTGCACATGAATTACATAAGTACTATTAATAACAGTTGAAAATCAAAGATAACTTACTGTAAAAACTTGAATCAAATTTTATTTTTCTATCAATGGGTATAAATGTTAACACTAATATGATAAAAGAAAGAATATTTTATTTGTTATATAAACAAATATAATTGTACCAAGGAAACTACAAACCTGATGATATATTTTAAGTGTATTGCTTGCAATCAAAGAAAATATCACTAAAATAGATTGTAGCCTATGTTTTTTTCAAATATGCTGATTTGACTTATAACTTCATCAGACTTAGATCTCTTGTCTTAGGAACCCTTTTAATATGGTACCAAAAGACTCTTTAGTTTTATTTTATTATAATGATTATAAGTTATATGACCACCTATAACAATGAGGCCGAGTCCCACACGCCCCCCGGCCCCACCCAAGGCACCGGCGGAACGTCTGTAAAAGGATTCCCCCGAGTTAAAATAAAAAACCTATAACAATGAGGCAGAAAATGGTAAGTCTTGTTACCCTCGTATTTCACTGAATGCAGTATAGTTAGTACCTTCGAAACAGAAAGCAATAATATTTGCTTACTACAGTTAATATGGCAGAAAGAAGTGCTTCCGAAGTTGAGATTTACTCTAGTATACTCAAAGTTGTATTAATTGCATTTATTTTAATTCCAGCATTGACATCAGGACAATGACGCTCCCAAACCGCATCAGCAGACCATTCAACCAAGCAGGATGAATTATTTAAAAGGTTTTCTCATTACTACACTTAAAACTATATTTTAATTAGCAATTGAGTGTTCTAGCTGTATGTGTATGATACATATTCATAATACATTGCATTGTGTATATTCTCCCCTGTCCCATCCCCCACCCAAGCACTTTTAATATTACCTCTCGTGAGATTTGGGACATTTTCCTACAATGAGAGTATTAAGGCCCTTGATCCACCATGCTGATTGATGGATGTCATGTCAGTGAAAGCTGTTTTTCTTGAAACTTATCTGTCTGTTTCCCCTCAATGTTCTCTTTTGCTGAAAGCTCATGATCAGTGGTAATTAAACCTCCGCCTCTTGGAGACATTCAGCATATATGAGTCTTATAACATGATGTATCACTCCTTGGCATAAAATCTTGAATTGTTACTGCAGTATGTCAGTGTATATGTTTATATATGTAAAAAAATATCAATAAATTTACTGGAGGAAAGTATTTATTAAAATTTTTGTGCAATATGTTTAACTTCTAGTAGCATATTTTATTTTTAATAAATGTGTAAATTATATGCAAGCAATTTTTAATTACCAGTAAATAATAAAATTGTCTATAATATTAAATTATATAATTTGATTGGACATTAAAAAGTGTATGCTAGATCTGTTTTTTTAAAAACAAAAGGCTAATATTTTAATTTGACATGGTGTTAGAAGACAATGAAGTTGTGAATGGTGAAGTGTGCTCACTCAGTACACTGGAACATTCATGTGTTAAGTAGATAAACAGGTTAACATAACAAGGTTGTGGCAGCAGATTAAGTATATCAGGCAACTCTTACATAGGAGACAGGCAAACGTCATAGGACAACTATAGGAGATCCATCACCTTAGATTTAAAAATGTATGTAAAACATTTTTACAAACAACAGAGGTCACTTTTATTGGTGATATATTTATGGATAATTATCATCATCAGATGAGAGTAGTCAGTCTACTGCTGAACCTGTATTTCATCCAAAGAATTTCACCTTTATTGGTCCTGGTTAATAAGAATATCATAAGTAATATTTTATTACACTTACAACTAAAAAGATTATATACTATTTACACTGTAATTAAATCTCATATCTGAAGCAAACAATAGAATTTTTTTCTGTGAATTGCTTGATTAAAATTAACTCCCACAATTTCTCAAAAAACATTATGTTAAAGCAATGGGTATTTTAATTAGGTAAATTAACACACACCACACAATTATGATATCTTTTGGTTTATTGTATTATGTTTTTATTAAATGTGGGACTTGTTTTTATTGGGAAATTCCTCATTGTCACGTAACACAGTCCCAAATTAAAATAATACTAGCTCATTGTAGATAAAAATTCTTGAGTCTAACATACACCTTTTAATCTACAGTCCAACTTTATTTTTTAATAATTTTGTCATTACAAAATACTGGTAGTAGGTGTCTTTTGCTAAAGACTGTCTTAATTTGTATAATATGCAATAGGCAATACCTATTTCTGCAGCCAAACTGTAGTGCACATACTTTATGATTCTACTTAAAGGGCACTTTAATAAAAGAAATTATAGGAGTGGAGAGGTAAGTAACTTCTTAAATCTCCAGGAGATAAGCACAATGAGGTGCAGTGTGCATCATTTTAACTAGACCCCACATTGGTACAGACAGATGTATCACCAGCAAGTAAATGGCGTGCTAGTCTCGTTGGTTCGTTGAATAAAATATCAAGTATAATTTAAACTAAAACCGAAAGATCTTTGAAAGATAATTTAATAATTATTTAAAAACTGTCATTTATTCATCTTCTTTAACAATGTGCTTTTTACGTTCTGGCACATGAGGCACAGTGCCTGGTTTACTATGAGCACGGCGATTCGATTCCTTCTTTTTGGACTTCTCGCGTATCGTCCTGAGTTCCTTCTGAGCGTTCAGAACATGCTTCGGTACATGTCTGTGGCGCGCTATGCGTTTTACTTGGGGATGATTGGCGAACTTCTCTTTCAACGCATCAGCATAATTGAGAGCCGTTCGTTCTCGAGGTTTCAGCTAAAATTAGAAATAGAAAAATTATTATCTATGACAATGTTTACTCAATATAATGATTCATAATTTTACAATTTTCTCTCCATAGGATTGATGTAGAAATCATTGGAATTTTTTTTTTATTCGTAATGGACTAACACTTCATCTCGGTGATACGCAGATTATAGCAAAAATGAGGCTGTAATTGATAAATCAAGGTCACCTAGGAAATATTTTATGCATTGGACACATGATTGATTGTATCAAATTAAGGAAGAAAAAGGATACTATGTCTGTCATAAAATATTGACCAACGGACACAGTGATGTTGTTATTACTGGAGATTTACAACATAAAAGTAGTAGCGGGACAAGCAGCTAAAAAATTTTTTTTCATCTATACTCCTCAACTTATGGAGCTTTAATTGATCCAAAAAGCTTTAAGTTAGAAGGTAAACAATTAGCCACTGCAGTATGTAGGCAGCTATACATCAGTGAGTTACTAAAATAAAACTCTCTACTATAACACACATATACAGTTTTGTATATATGTGTGATGTATAAAAAATATTTTATACCTACATACAATAAAAATATTGTCTTAATTATATTAACACATTTAGGTGTACCAATTGGAGAAATTAATATGGCTGCAAAATTATGATTATTATTGAAGCATTATTAAAAAAAATCACTTACAACACCAAGTTTCTCAGATGCTCTTGCTTTCCACATCCTGATATTCATTTCATCTGATCCACTTAATACATATTTGTTATCCAAAGACCATTTTACACAGGTAAGTCTCTGCATCCTCTTTGTGTGATAAACATCTCTAGAGTGTCCCTTCATACTTTCAAATATTCTAATAGTTTTATCATAGCTACCAGCAACAAATTCTCTTCCAGTAGGTGAATAATCAACATCTATGACAGCAGATGTGTGATCCATATGGACATTAACTGGTTGGTTTAGTTTTCTTACATCAAAGGTGTACAAACTGGAATTATATAGAAAATGATAATGTATATTGTATATTCTGATGGATAAGTAAACATCTACTTTCACAAAAGGAGAATATTTTAAACTTTGGTTTTGATTTTGTTGAATAAAGTGTTATAAATGTTTTTTGGAGTCCAAACTTGTGTATGTTAAGAACACAGAGAAAATCATGTTTTACCATTGTATTATAACATAAGCAATATGATTAGTTTTGAGAAATATTTAAATGAATGATCAAAACATGTAAATTAACATTTTTTTCATTATAGGGGCAAAAAGAGCAAATTGAAGTAATGGTTTGTAACTACTTGTAACCTTTCCTTCCAAACAATCTACATAATAATAATAAGTTTTTTAAGCAGGAGAAATAAATTTCTATGAAGGAATCTACAATTAAGATAAGTATAAATATATAAATACAGTAAAACATACTCATATTTACATACATAAATATTCAAACACATTTATGCATTATAACATATTTTTTTAAAAACTATGTTTCAAAGATTTTTTTAAATGCATTTCTCTAAACAAAAATAACATATATGAAAATCAAATTGTACTTGTAATCTTCATTTGCCACTGTAAATATAAATGCTTCCATTGGATTCCATGACAAAGCATTAGAGCGGAGTTCCATTACAACTTTTCTCAAAGGACCAGATTCTCTACAGTCATATAGTATTATACTTCTATCACTTGCACATGTGGCTAATAAATTATATTCAATCTGGAATTAAAAAAAAATATTAACACAAAATCTAATTTTATAGTATAATTTTAAAACATTACAATAAGAACACTGTTGTTCAAATACCATGTTCCATCTCAGTTTAAAAAATTAAAACATTGTATTCAATACAAATTCTTAGAACATTTAAATTATATACAAAAAAATATGTACTAATATATCATTTACATAAATAATAGAATACCTGATTAAATGCAACATGATGAAGACTATCTACTCCCCATTTAAAAACTTTAACTGGTTCATTTCTTGTATTTTCCCATAGTTGACAATGTTCACCACATGTAGCAAATATTGGTTTGTTTCTGTGGTATGATATCCCAGACACAACAGAGATACTTAACAAAGTATTAACTGGCTCCTCATCCTCAGTGCATTGTACATGGGACTTCCAAGATTTTATTGTTTTATCATCACCAACACTTGTAAAAGTTTCTCCACTTGGCGCAAAACACATAGCACGGACCCAACCCTCATGTGCTATAAAATTCCTAGAGCATTTCCTTGCTGCTAAATCCCAAAGTCTAATTTCACCATCAAATGCTCCACTGGCTAAAACAGCAAGTTTATTTGGGTGTTTTGCCATACTTGAAATTCCATCTCTGTGACCATCGAGGCTACCAATAAAAGGTTTGGCGAATACACGTTCAAGCTTCACAGCATTCATAGCTCTCACGTATTCACGCGGCGCCTCTAAGGGATGTAGACTGGGATCATAATTTCTAGGCACTGAAAAATTAAGTTTTTATTATTATCTTTTATTCGACATGTTTATTATGAAATAAAATTTGTAAAACCTTACTTTTGTGTATGTCTCGTTTTGTAGATCGTAAATAATCTTCAGGATTTCTGCTAATAACTTTTATTTTTAAATTTGACATTATTAATTTTGTTTTACAGAATTATATAAATTAAACGTGCTGAAAATATGTTATAATGCTAAACAATATAACCTCGCAAAACCAACGTTTATAAACACAGTATTATTTTATTACTACAATATGTACGCTGTAGTATGGTGCGGTGACACTGTATGTAATGTTTCATTTCACTGCCGAAAGTTGCTACGATTTACAAATTATGACTTAGTATTTTAGCTGTAAGACAATTGTAATATATGAAATCATTAATAACTGTAGTAAATTAAATTTAACCCAACCAGAATGTTGTAGTGTACAAATAAAATCAAATTAAAAGAAAAATTAAACTAAGTGTTATGTGTATAACGTAACGACGTATTTAGTGATGAATCTACTAGTACGATGGATAGTCTATATTTTTTATATTAAAAAACACACATTGTATGTAGGTTAGTTTTTATTGATAAAAAGTTTATAATTAAATAAACAACAGAATATGTATATAGGTTAAAGTTATTTAAAAAGTTGCAAAGAAGAAATATATTTAATTCGTCTAAACTTATATCAAGGTCAGAAGCATTTTAATTCTCACTAAATTCATCCAGAATCTGTGACTGATATTATTAACGATGAACTCAATATGTTGTCAATATGGATGTCACGATTCCGATCAGACATAATGCACATTTTTGTTTTATTGACGACCTTCGACCAGTCATAAAACGAAAACTAAAAAAGTATCCATAATAACCATATCATTAGCCCGGTTTTGATAATTTTATATGTACAAAGAAAATATTTATATTAATACGTTTATACACGTTATTTATCTATTTATTTTATTGAAATTCTATTTATCAGACATAATGTTATAAGTAGATTTGAAATATTGCGAAGACCATAGTCGATAAAGGTTGCATCCCTAGAAAGTACGCATAAGTGCATTCGCAATAACGGAGTCTCCTCATAAATACTAATTAAATAATAATTGGCTTTTCAAACTAATTTTCCTGACAACATTAAAAAGAACTAGATTTATGCTGCGTGTATCGATGGTGACAAAAATGAATTGCTGAACGTACATCCCTAATCATGTGGCACTGACGGGTGGTCAACGTCATAAATGCAACTGTCACCCATACCATGCTACAGCGCACATGGTATTATTTTAAAAATTATCCCCTTATGGGGAAGGCAGAGAATCACAGTCCATACTGCAATGTGTTTTTCTTTCCGAAAGTATTTTGCTATCTTAATAATAAGTCTTGCATACGGAACCGTTGTTGCAGACGTTCGTTGCATAAAATAGCTCAGTCACTCAAAAAGCTATATTCGAAATTTCCACTACATAAGCAAATCAGAAATTATTTGATCTGTGTAACGAATAAGGAGCCACAAAGTTTAAGTCATTTGAAGTCATGTCAGTCCAAAGTGGTGACTTTGTATAGATTAAAAAAATATTAGTAGACCCCTCCAAAGTAGGACAGTTATGTCCCTAAGGCCGCATAAAGCTGGTTAATACTATACCAATTTACTTGGAGAGTTTTAGATCTTTCCATGAGCGTCTTAAAATTATATTTATTATAATTATATTATTATATAACTTGCAACGAGATGGTACCTACATGTAAACGACATCGTTCTATCGTTTTTGATTGTTGTTATTAGTGTCTACGACTTACCGATTTTGTAATACTATGAGTACTACGCAGACATCTTTGTAGTCAGTTTTCTGTTAGTACAGAGGATAGATATAATACACATTCGCCCGATAATTTAAGAGAGTTTCTTTGAGTAATTATACAAGTCTGAGACATGACAAATAAAAAAACTTCATGGCTGCCATTAATTATTTGTGACAAAATATAATGACATCCAAAATATACTAAACACTATGTGTCAGTATATTTTTTGGATGTCAATCAACATATGTTTTGCTTTAATAGTTTCGTTACGAAACAATTAGTTTACAAATGCGTCTAAATTATTAAAATAAAGAAAAACATACATTCTTATCCACTATAGAACTATGCTATAACTTACAATTTTAAAAACGAAGCTACACGATTTATCATCCATATTAATCAAGTTAGTTACTGTGAACGGATTTATGCCTTTCATTGTTTTTTGTTTTAAACATATTTAGACTTATTTGTACTCAACAAAAAATCTTAACACGTAATAAACAGTTACGAGTTTTAGCAAAGTTATTTTATGTAATGCACGTGCAAGGTGTTTTTTGAAAATTAACGAACCAGGACACAAGAAAAAACAGTTTACTATGTTTACAAAGTTTCTTTTAACTATAAACAATTTTAGTAACCATCGCCACGACCAGAAGGCTAAACACTTTTTGTGGACTTGGAGGATTTCTCACACGGAGGTTCATCTGAAGTACATTCATAATAACAATGTCCATCCCACCACCAAGCTAAGCCTGGAGTTGGAACCTTTGCACAAGAACCCTGTAAGACGTAAACAATAAGTTTAACGAATAGAATTAAAATGGTATGTTATTATAATTATCGGTCATTCTACCACTACACCAAAACGGCAATAATCGAATAAATTCTACAGAAGAAGGGATTCCTGTTATATAAGACTCTAAAGTTCGTTACTAACTTATGAAGACGCGTGAGCGTACAAACCTTAGGATTTTTATTCCTATAAAGTATTCTCTGAATTAAGCGCAAGACCTATTTACGTTTCCTTTCCTTTTATTTTATTATTCTTTACCTTTGCTGCTGATCCCTTGGCACCATATCCTCCTGGTGCCACTACAGGTGGCTTAACTGAGTCAAATGCATGTCTTTTGAAATAATATTGCTCGGAATACTTAAGGTCCGTTCCGCGAGGAATATCCGCTGGTGGAATAGTCCGTGGTGCAACCAAAGGGGGAAAACGTCCATGTTTAACATATTTCCTACCAAGCAAAAAGTTCCTTAATGATTGTAATATTCTAGTAACATCCCGAAATGATTGCTTAGGTTTTGGTTTTGACATTTTAACGACTTTTCTAAATTATGAAATAAGTTATTTATAAGACAATTCTTTTTTATTCTGTTAATGTTCTAAAAACAAATAGGATTTCTCACACAAAATAACGACGTTCACTGTTATTTCGAAATGAATGTCATATTTCATTAGAATTAGCAATTCGATAAATTTTAAATATACAAGACGACGATAAAAACATGACAATTAACTCTTTTGTCCTTGACCAAAGACTTAAACCTTTAACTCTTTGTAAGAACTTATGAAATACTTTGCTTCCAAATATCTCTGTGTAAGTTATTGTAAATGTACAGGAAATAAATCTAGAATCAACCGGCAAAATATATGTGTTGAAAAATAGCATACCGTTTCCTTAAGCAGAACTTTTGGATTTATACTACATTCAAATATAAAATCATGAGGACGATTTTCATATGAACAATGTTGTTCTACCTCCGCCATTTGCGATTCGTGAAAGGTAATCTATAAATTATTGTTATCTTTACTCTTTCGACTACAAATAACGATTCAACGTTGTTATAGTGTTAAACTTTAAGGGCTCGAGAGATACAGGAGGTCTTTTAGAACCGGTGTACTACTATGTAAACTACTGTATTGGTTCAGAAAACGTTTGTAACTAGTGAAATTAATGTGGTAATATGATTTTACATCTTGTGTCTCAAGATTAGTATTGTACAATGAATATCATTGTAACTATCGCTGTTTTGGTATAGGCAGATATCAGGATATATGCGATCGTTTGAGTAGATAAACATCCCCACATGTCATGTCACTTTTAAAAAAAAAGTACTTGTTAGTCTATGAATCTGTCAATTTATAGTTGTTTAGCGCAATGTTTTTATATGTCTGATACGAAAGACATTGTTATGTTTAAATTAATAAAAATGGATGACTGAATTAACATTTATTATATAGACATGTAAGTATTTTCCTTGTTTTCATAATCCTCTTAACAATAATTATGAAATAGGTTCGAGACCTACATCTAGAACGTAACAAGGTTTTATTTTCGTTATTATCTAATATTTACGCGAAATGATATATTTAATAAAACTAATATTAACTAATACGCACTTATATTGCGTTAATAAATTTAATTATTTATTACTACGACTTTTCAAGTAATCTGCAGGCACACATGCTCAGACCGATGGTCCCGAAAAGCCCTTAATTAAATTAACGCTATGAAACTCTGAAAGTTTAGTATCATTAATTATTCATTTAGTCCTTTAAAACCAATCAATGTCTTCTATTCTTGTCTAAGACATTAAATATCTTTACCTGAATGTTTAATTAGTTGTTTTACACATTTTAATCAGTTTATAATGTTACACATACATACCTCAACATTATTTACAATGTTGTTTTGAGTTTCATATGAATAAATTTAGTTATCACCTATCTACTGAACTATATTTATTAGGAGTAAGTTAACAAAAGTAAAGAATGTTCTAACAATATATCTCCATCTTACATCAGAACAAGGATTTTACCAAATCGGTTATTATTTGTATTGCTATTAGTAGTAGTAGTTATAAGCATTACAACTTATAAGCCCATTTTGGCAAAAAGTTTAGAAAAGTCACAATGCATAAAATATGCAAAATTCTTTATGGGATATTTTGTCAAATTATTTTTACTTAATTCCCCGAATAATAATCATGTTTATGTTAAGTCACTGCTACAATAATATGATCACTTTCTTAAGTATGGATTATGTGACTAGCCCCATCATCTCATTACCAGTTATATTTTTCTAATGTCATGCCTAAGTTGATGAGCTAGATGTTATTTTCTATAATTTTTACTTTAAACTGTTGCATCATTATGAACTAATCTAGCATCCATACATTATATTGAAAAAATTTGTATAGCAGTTATAAACAAAAGAAGTAAGGAAGGAAATATAACAAAATAAGTTTTGTATTGAACCTTGAAAATATCTTCCATTACAATTACTAAATTTATATTACTATATACTCATAATTTGTATATATTTTTTTATTTCTATGACGTTTCATTGGATCTATTTGTATTTATTATGAGCAAAAATTTTTAACCCAACAATTTGTTAAAAAATTGTGAATTTTTATGTTTTCTTAAGCACTTTCCATAAGTGTTTTTAAAAGAAAATTATTTTGCAGATTTTATTAGATTATCTGGTTAAATAGGTGTTTTTGATACAATGTTACTAAAAATTTTTTTTCTTGATTCATTATGTTGAATTAACTCAAATTCTCATTTTGCAAGAAGGGTGTGAAAAATACTTAAAAGATTATTTTTTTTTATTAGAAATTAATTTAATTTTAGTTAAAAACTTCATGTAGCAGGAAATCTAATCAGGAATTTTCATGTTACGAGGAACGAGCAAAGCTGCTACTTTTTCATTGACAATAGTATTGACATGATGTTTTAATTGCCAAAAATATATGGGCACTCATAGGTTGTCAGCTGGGATACCTTAATTTTGTTACTATAGTAGTTTTATTATGCAGCAGCAGTTGTTCAACAAAGCAAATAGATTATTAATGAAACTCAGTCCTTAAAAAAAACTATATATTACTAGTTAAGTTTTTTACTTAAGTTGGGAATTCCTAATTATGCTGATTTCATTAAAATAATTGATATAATAATATTGTATTTGTTAACTCTTATTTAAATAATATTACATTGTTTTATTATAACAGGTTTTGATTTAATTTTATAAACATATTTTGTGTTCTTTGTTAATTATAGAAAATTCTATAATGCCTTCAGATAGTTTTCATATTTTTATATTACCTGTTTTTACTATGCTGGTTGTGGTTCATCTGAATAGAAAGTGCTTTATTGTATTACGTCCCATACACAGCCCGTCTTCCAGGACTTTTTGCACTTCCCATTTATCTAACTTCACTGAATAGACGCTGCGCCGCCTTAATGCTGGCGACGGCATGCATATTTGGATGAACTTCTAAAACGTTAGTCTTAATCGAATTTTCCTCTGTAGATTCTGTGTTTTAGAATGATGACGCGCTTTGTTCTATTTATCATCATTAGCTATGTCAGTTTAATTTGTTGAGAAGCCCATCGTTTAGATTGTATCACTATGCACTGCAAGTACAATGGATTGACATTGCAAAGTATAAGATTTTCGAAAAAGTCATTGAGTTATTGTCTTAAGGAACCCCGTCGATCTTTTATTAAGTTAGTAGTAAAGTAACACTAACGAGAAGATCTTGAATCTGGCTGTCGTTATACTCTGGATAGTTTCCTTAATAACGATATTTTTGTTTTGTTCTCATACATGTTACAAATGGTTTCGAAATTACAGGCACCTATTTCGTATTGTTTGATTCATTAACTATTTATTTTTTAGTGCATTTATGCAAGAAAATATAACCTTATCCTGTGTTAGTTCCATCTTTATTTCAAAGCAAAAAGGTTTTGTTAATTCTAAAATGATTCCTTTCGCAAAAACTATAAGTTACCTATTTAAAGTATTTAAGGGATAGGACAGATATAGAGATGAGAATGGACAAGAATATAAGTAAAGAAAATCTAAGCGAAATAATAATGTCGC
>DWLS01003751.1:0-15180 GCA_018246255.1 Pachliopta kotzebuea | reverse complement strand
CGAATTTTATATATATATATAAATACATAATTATACACACATATAAATATATACATGTATTTAATGTACCATTCTTGGTGGTAAATAAATATATTCATCATTAGATTGGCCTATATTAATGTACTCAAGTCTAAAGCAAATTGCAAGAGATAACATGTTTACCAAAAAGAAGAACAAATTGTCTAATTTTTCCTTATTACTTATCCTGTAAAATGTCAGTCCTTTTCACTCAAAGATAGAATAGTCTCCCTGGAGCTCCACAACACCTATGTGCCGTCTACAATGGACTATCGATTATGCTCTATGAACTTCAATAATTCCAGTTACACATCTGTAAACATATTTACATATATTACAAGGTTGATGGAGTCATAAATAATATCTCTCTATACCTTTGATATGAGCTTTCCTTCTGTGAAACAACAAATCACAAACTTAATGCAAACATATTAATATTGAAGTTACAGTAAATTTCCATTTACACATTATTTACACAAAATGGTATATTAGGAGACAAGTTTCAATTTTTTAATAAAATGATCACCAAAAATGTAGCGCATCTTGTTAAAACGATCCCTTTTTATTGTAGGGATGTAACTTATTGAAGGAATATAGATATTTCAAGAAGCCAATTGTTGTGAAAAGGCTTTTATCCAGTAATATTTTAAAAGATCTAACAAAACCTATTTAGTTACCTAACGCTGCGCACACGCAACCGAACAATGACACACACAAAACATTTGTAACCCGGCTGCACTCTCTTTAGCGGTACACATTGTATTATGACAATTACAGACATGGTATTTATCTTAAGAACGTAGCAGTTACACCAAAATTATATTAACTACCTACATTAAAAGAAAATGTTTTTACGATTTTTTTTTTAAATTTAAGACTTTTTAGGTTTTTTTTTTCTCGACTAGCTTTGGATTAATATTAATATCCATATGATAAATCATTATGCCGGCACAGGCTAAACTCACAAGCATCTGTTATACATGCAGCATCAGAATATGCGACAAAACATTTTGTATTTGACAATAAACAGAACCGTATGAAAATTCTTAAAATAAATAATAATGGACAATTGGTACATGTTGTGGAAGACCTAGCGGGAGTATTACTGCGCACCACGGATTTGAGGATATTGATTTGATTAAAACGATATTTGTTAACATGTCGTGCATTCGTGTAATAAATAATAATATTAATGTAGGAACGAGAAATGATTATCTGATGTGACTATCATAACAGGTCAATGAGGTGATGACTTGGAGTGTACGATTATCATAACAGCTCAATAGCTTCCTCATTGGAGTGAAAAGTCCTTCGGAGCCTGATCTTTTACAATGTGGATTATTAAAGCACCATTTAGGATTTAAAACAAAATAATGTTTATTCATAATCGTTAATGGTATTCGGCATGATCAGTATTCGATATCTAATGATTGTGATCATACCTCCTCGATTGATCATCATGTATGAGATAAATATTTCATCAGCAAACTCTCTAACCTCTTTCTAAACATAATTTAAATAAAATCTTGTTGGAAGAGCTCACTTGCTTGAATATCCTTCACCAGGTCACAGGGCACAACGTTATGTACGTTATGTACATTTATCAATAGTAAAACTTAAAAATTATATAACAAACGTAAGATGCGTAGCTAGTTAGAGAAAAAAAATCTATCAGTTATATGTGATTAAACAACAAAACTCAAGCACAATAAACATTAACAGAAACAAATAAACTATGCGCCTGATGCGCACGGTTCCAACCAGCGGGTGGGAAACCATGACCTGATACGTAGACGCCCAATCAGCTCTCCAAGCTATTACAGAGACGACACGACTTCCTCGGGAGATTCGATACACAAGTAAATAAGCTAGCTTCTAACGGCAGTTTTTAAAACTTCAAAGGAAATGCAAAAATCCATCTGTATACCCTTTACTACAATCTCTGACAACACAAGCTGCGTACCAGGTCATGCATTCAGAAACAAATAAATAAAGCCCCTCGGACGAAGACAAAACAATTCCATACAGGACCTACACATCAAATCTCACAGTTTTTTTTATATTTTCACTTTTTATATATGTGCAAATGTGATAAATGCCCCCACGTAAGCTCTAGTACTCTTATTTACAAAGCGAAAACACCAAGTTTTTAATCACAGCGAAAACGCTAACATGTATGCTCCTTAGAGTATTGGATGAACAAGACGAGCGAGCGGCGAAACCGCTCGGAGAGAACATTTACACGGTCACCACATCCGAAGTTCAGAGCTGCCGCGGGCCGGCCGTGCACCTGAAGTGACTATTTGCCCCGGCGCACCCGCACTGTGCACTCTAGCGCTTTTATAGTTTTCAAACGTTCGCACAACGCACTCATCACTAGGAACACTTTCGCAATATAAAACCACATTGCGGAATCCGTTAAATAATTCACTATAATAAAAATATAAGCGACAAATCTGACTTAAATCACCCCTTAGCTTCGATATTGCACTGCGCGGGTAAGTAAGCGATTACTCTATGTGTAGCTCGACAGTTTATTGACTCACTGCGTGGTTCAACGTTCGAAGCACTCGACACTTTCACTTTGGTTATGCCACTACACTGCGGTAAGTCACAGTGTGCGCGCTAATCGCTGAAGTAACGCACTTTGCCCGCGCCGCAGCGCACCGCCTCCTCCCACGCTGAAATATTATAAAACAAAAATTATCAATTAAATATTGGCCTCACAGTATAAAAACTGCAGATATTAATGTTGTACAAACTTTCTAAGAAATATGTAATAAATTGATTCTCTTGATACTGGTGTAAGTTATTAAAAATTTATTTTTAGGTAATTGTCGAGAACATATTTATGTTTTATAAGTTCAAGCAAAATTAAAAAGTATAAACGTTTAGATTGAAAATATAACTTATGAGTATAAATAATGGGATGGAAATTTTACTTACCGGTACCAACGTAGTCCACAATCTGGTGCAGGTGGGTCGCGTCGTGTTTAGTGTGCGGCGGTAGGTAGCGCAGCGCGTTGTTGCTCCCCACCGCGACCGCGACCGCACCCTCTAGCGCGTCGCGCACCAGGTCGCAGCGCGGGCGGCGCACCCCTCCGACCAACTGCTCGTTGATATCGAACCCGAACGTAACCCCGTCCATATCTCGCGGTCTGGAGGAGCAATCCAGCAAGATAACCGCCGGCCTCCTGTCGGAGACGACGTCCGGTGCGGGGCAGTCGCCCGCCGGCGGCGCCTCCGCCCTCTCCTTGCGCGGCGGCCGGGGCTTGTCGCGCTTCTTGCGAGTCTCGAGCGCGGGGTAGTCGTCGCCGGTCTGCACCGTGGTAGCGTTGGTAGTTGGCGGGTCAGTGCGCTTGGGCTCGCCGCCCTCTTCGCTCTCGTAGAAATTGCAGGATTCGATCAGGTCCGGTATGTTATGGCGAGTGCGTGCAATGTCTGCGTACGAGGCGTGCGGTGGAAGTGCCGCGCGAGCCGTCGCGGCGTCGGGAGGCAGGGAGTGCAGAGAGTGTACGGAGTCCATGTCGTCGTTCGAGTCGTTGCTGCGGTCGGAGGGCGGTGCGGGCAGACGAGCGCGGCGCGGCGGCTCCGGTTCATCAGTGCGTCGCTTCGGTTTGCGCTTCTTTGTGACCGTTTGGAAGTCTGTAAGCTCGACGGTTTCGGGGTTGAAGTCCCGCGGCTCGCGCGCGTCCTCGCCCCAGGAGCGACGCTCAGGTTTAGCGGGCTCGGTGCGTGGGGCCGGCTTGTCAGTGAGATCCTCTAGTTTGGTGCGCGACAACTCCTCCAGTGACGTGGCGCGTTTCATTTTATTCTCTTTATCTTTGCGCCGCTCTGTGGACCGTTTTTTGCCTTTGTCGTCCTCATCCTTATGCTTGGCGCGCACCTTGTTCCCTCGTGTTGTTTCAGCGTTTGATTCGATGAAACGTAAGACTTCGTTGAGATCCTTATTCCCTTGGTAACCGTCGATCTCTTGTGACTTAATGACGGTTTCGTTTTTGGAGGATTTCTTCCTCCGCGGTTTTTTGTTGTGACTAGACCCTGACAAAGGAGAGCTGAATCCTTGTACTGCGTTGCCATTTTCGTCTAATGATTTCTGCAATTATTTTAATATCGTAAATATTAAAGAGAATTTCAGAACATAAAGAACTACAAAAAGTACTAGTGACAAGTATTGTTTGTTTTTGTTTTATATTATTTTCTACAATTTAACCAATAAAACGTTAATTACAATTGTGGCGAATACTCAACATATATGTTAGTAGCAATATGTTGCGGAAGTGATATTCACCTTGCAGTCGTCGACGGTGGCGGACGTGGCAGTAGCAGTAGCAGCGACCGCGCCGGCAGCGCCGGAGGAGGTGGCGGCAGCGGTCGCACCGGCGCCGTACCCTGGCCTCGATAGCGGCAGCCCGTTAAGGCTGCTAGATACCACGCTGCGAGGCTGCTCGCAACATTCAATAATATATATTAACTGTACGACTTATGATTTTTTTCATCTACGAAGCGACGGCACGCGCAAGAGGCTTACCTCATAGTAATGGTACGACCGCCCATAACTATGTGATGGTAACGATGGTAAACTCGACATCATATTTATATCGTCGTTTCGAATCATAAGCTATTAAGTCTCGGTAGTTAGTTGCGCCCTTCAAACCGGCACAGTAACTATTGTATACGTGTGCTTGGCGACAAAAATAGGGACTGCGGTGGTATCTCGACCGGTTGCGGCAACGCAGACCTTCCAACAGTTTTAGGTGATGTAACATAATCTCGAACAAAATATCATTAGTTATTAAGAAAAAAAAGGAAAATTTAGCCTTGACATGTTTTTTAATTAATTATTTCGTTGAATCAAAATCATTATGGGTAAGATAAATATAACTCCATATATTTGTACTTGTTAGTAAATGGTAAACTTTAAGCAGAAGCGTGAAATGATATTTATTATTATGACAAAGGTATTTTAAACAAGAAAGTAAATTTTAATATCATCACTTGCATACTTTTCAATAATGTTCTCATCTACGGACCGGATGGGAATTTATTAGATTATATTTTTTAAAATTCTCTTTAACCGTTTTTTGCTTTTGTTATCTGTTTGATAAATTTGCTCTAGGTCAGTTAAAAAGTTTTTTCTACAATAGGCTAACACTTGACCACAGTTTCCCATAGTGTTAAGTGACAATGAAGGTATGGACGAAGTTTTCTCGCCCAGAATTCTTTGGCTCCTTATATGTTGGCTGCCAAACGCAAAAACTCTAGAAGTAAATTATATTAACACTTTACATGCTTAGGACTTGAAACTATCCATATATTTTTATATATCTACATATTTTTCTTACTTAAAATAAATTCCTGTTTAACTCATAGTTGCAATCTACATGTTAATTTTATTACAACACCACCACCAACGTTTTAACACATTAAAAACAGCAAATAAGTAAAAGTACATTAGAAGTAGCAAGGGTAGATTTTACGTAACTTCAACTTTTGGTTTTTAATAAAGACTCGTTTCCAGGGACTATGTGACGAAGGCGAACTATCGGTGGTTCTTGTTAGTTTTATGGGTAAACTTCGGGCTTAATCATGAAGTTTAATACAACGGAATTTTGATTTATAAACTTCAATTTACAAGGTAGAAGACATCTAAAAATATGGAGTAGAAAACATGGATCCATCGGCCACAAACGGAACGCAAAACACGAGTGAACTAATGAGCGATCCTTAATGTGTTTAACACAAAATGAAATGAAACGTCAACTGATCGTGAAATTTGAGGAATGCCGAATCACATTGCACCGCATTCGCTTACACAAAAGTAACACCCTCGGCGAGTCCAATCCAGCTGAACATATTAGTTTAACATGATATTGACAAGGTTGTGGCGGTACCTGTTCCTGAGCGAGGACGGCGAGCGAGGCGTTGGGTGCGGCTGGCGCCGCGGGCTGCGCGTCGCGAGGGTTCGCCGGCGCCTCGCCAGTGAGGCAGGACACAGCACAGTAGCACGAGCCCAGCTGCAACGGCTGCACCCCACCAGTACCCACGTCATACCAACCGTATAGAGACGAAGCTTTAAGCAATACGGCGATGTACCGTAATCGAGGCATTCAACCGCCGCTTTAATAATAACCTTAACTACTATCCATTCTTACATAATAATCAATATTTCGACAAAATACTTTATTCCTCGAAGCTAAGTCGATCAAACGTTTACTTAAAATTAAGTAAAATTAGAATGTAGCGTTAATTAGATTCATACACATTACATTGTGCTCATCGCTTTGAGATGAAAGATGCAACTCTCATGCCTAGTAATTTAATAACAACATTGTCCTCCAAACCGAAACACTGTAATATTAAGAATGATGCTGCTATAAACTATGTAAACATTAATTACTGAAAGGTTGTCAGTATAAAGTCAGTCATATCATATATGTATTTATAGTTTTTGGGGTCTGCTTAAGATTTCAGTTTATACGTAAGATTGATCATCAAACATCAAAAGATTCTGGATACGTTTGCTGCTCCCCAATGAAAGATACGCCATAAGAGCTGCCTATTATCACAGGAGTGGGAGGAGTTGGAATTTCTTACTGTTTTTAACGTTATCTAAGAATATGTTAAAATATAATAATTATAAATATATAGGTATTATAAACGACTGAAATTAATGACCTTAGCCCAAAAAGTGAATCAGTCCAGTTATATTCAATAATGCAGATGAAAATTTGTAATGTGTATATTTTTGATAATCAACGATAATTTTGATCGACTAAATCAAATCACTGATACCGATACGGTATAAATGCAAAAACGTTCCGAAACGATATTCAAATGAAAAACATTTTTTTTCATTTCTTATTTTTACACAACATTATCACACTAAGGAGTGAACACATGAACCTCTATTGATTTGTTTTGTAATATTTCTTTATAGACATGAGTTTTATTTTATCAATTCTCAATTTAAATGTCTGTAAAAGGACGCAATTGGTCAAGGCGAATGTGAGGCAAACGTTCCAATATAAATAAGGTTAAGGAAGTAAGGAGCATGGCTTTGTTGTGACGTCACAGTCTGTGCAACGACGTCATAAACCAAAAGGCGAGCATTAAAATGCCCGCTGATGATAATAACACTTGTTGAAATATTTAGAATTCATTGTTTGTTTATGTATCTACGCGTAAATATTAGTGCTTTTTAACTGAGCGTTAGATTTTTGTTAAATATTTTAGTTTTATGAGTATAATTTCAATTTGTTTCTTTTGAACATTAGAAAATTAAAATTATTATTTTTGTTTTTTTTTTTTTTAAATAACTATGTTATTTAAATTGCGATAGTAGTTTCATTGGTTTTATGTATTTGATTTATATATTGAAATGTATTACTGTTATGGATGCAGTCACAAAAAGTATGCAAATGATGAGAAGCTAATCGCATAGCCTATGCGGTAACAGCTCTCACGAGAGCTGTTTCAGAACAAGTGTCACCTTGGCATCGACGGCGGGGTGATGCAGCATGGAGGACGTCGTGTTGCAGCTGGCCACAACCTCGGGTGTTGTGATGCAACTGAACGGTATCGTGGCGTCAATCTGGAAAAAAATACGCGTCCGTACCAATACCGTTCTGACGTTTTCGTTCAAAATGAAAAAAAAATTAAACTCAACAGAAGTATTCCCTACCTCATTCTCGCTTATGTCTTTAAGGCTAGACACAAATTCGCCAGCACTTTGAAACGGATTTTCAACAAGTAACACAGTTAAGGCCGACTTCTTCGCCGGTTCAGTCTTAGCATCATCTGATACTATCTGTTCCGTTTCAGATACTTCCAATTTGTCAGATAGATCGTTTATTTCGATATCATTTAAGCAAGACAAGTTTTCAATTGTTATGTTAGTAGGTATCTTATCTAAAGTAAAAGGTTTGGTTAATGTTATATAGATATTATTCAAGGGATCAAAATAATAGCTTTCTTCTATATCGCCACTTGCCCCATTGTAAGGACTTTCATCATTTATTTTTATCGTTCCAAAATCTGCTTCACCAATCAAATTATTATTTTCTTCGCCAACTGTTTCACTATTGACTTTTTGGTCCTTGTCTTTTAACACTGACAAATTCTCACTAAATTGTTCTTCGTTCATTGTGTCTATATTACAAATTGTGTCTTTATTATCATTATATTCTGATATGTGCAACAGGTTTTGTTGTTCGTTTACACACTGCAAAATCGCTGTATTATTATCATCGCTAACACTTTTTGGACAATTTTCTGTTTCTACTTCACCTTGATACTTAGAGACTGAAGAAGTTGTGGACATATCTTTCATTTCCAGGACATTAAAATCATCGTTTTCTATGAATTCAGAGGAATCAGAAGTAATTGTTGGAATTTTATATTCAATAGATAATTTATCAGAATTTTTAATAATTTTATCGCCTTCATCGTCTGAATTAATTTTTAATTCTTTCAATTTTTTTTCATTGTGGTAATCAGTGTCTAAGAAAGAATTGAAATGTTCAAGTTTCTTCTCTTGATTAAAAGTATCTTCCTCAAAGCTACTTATAGTCGTAGACCTAAAATTTCTGGAATTAATAGCAGTTGGTACAGGCACTACTAGATTTTTCGTTACCTTTTCCTCATGTTTTATCACATGCTCATGATCTTCATCCATGTGATTAGCTGTATTAAATATGGAATTATCTTGAAAAAGTTGTTCCTTTTTTGAAGTATTAATTTTAGTTTTTGTTTTGACTGTACTTGGTTTTGTGTTTGTGATTTCATTTAATTGTGATGTACGTTGGTAGAGATCAAAAGATGGATTTCGACCTTTATCAGATCTGATATTGCTGTAATCTGGTAGATTACCAGACGTAACTTTTTTATTTAAAAAAATGTTGTCGCCAACATAGTACTTGTTTAAACCCTTGTACCAAGTATTGACAGAGTTTATCCAGTCTTCTGAATTGTTTGTTTCTTTCATAATTTTCTGTGTTTTGATTAAATCATTTGATGAAACATCGCTATGCATAGAAGAGTTATCGAAGGTACACGGTTTCGTGTCTTCAACACCACTGGACTTACTAAAGTTAGTTTTGATACCTCCTTTTTCGGCCTTTGCGTTTTTCTGATTGTTCATCATCTTCGGGCTTCTCGCGTCAGGAGTTAAGCGTGACTTGTACAACCTCTCGGGCGGACCGCTGGTGGTTCGGGTCACATGTGTGATCTGATGGTGATGAAGAGTCCTGTTAGGGCGAGAGCGTGTAATGCAGCGCTGATTTACGGTTTGCAGTGTACGCACCTGGTTGGATGGTGTGGTGGTGGTGACCGCACGCCCGGAGCACACGCTGCTGCTT
Organism: Pachliopta kotzebuea; assembly: GCA_018246255.1. NCBI lineage: Eukaryota > Metazoa > Arthropoda > Insecta > Lepidoptera > Papilionidae > Pachliopta > Pachliopta kotzebuea. The sequence continues at coordinate 5,803 of DWLS01003751.1, read as the reverse complement.
CCGATCTCGAGCGTCGCTCGCGCCGTATACGTCACCGGGAACATCGGCTTACTCCTTCTGTAAACAGTCACGACATCATAGTCTCATATAATACATGACATGCAAAATAATTTATGAGGATTTCGCTACACAGACTGATTGTATTCGGCTGACAATTTTTAATAATTGGAAACTGTAGTTTGCTAACTATATAACAAAACAATAAATATTAAGATGTATAATATAAAATGAAGTTATCTTGTCTAATTATGTTGCTTTTTATGTAATATCAGACATTTGAGACAACGAATTTACCAGATTTTTGTCTCCGTAGCATAGTGGGTAATCGTTTGTCTGGTACGCGGCGGTATACGGCGGTCCTTTGGTCTAGTAAAACGTTTTGCGAAGCTTGATTAGTAATATAGTTTTTAAACCTGCCATGCTAATGTTCACCCTCGTCAAGTAAATCTGGTGCTATGAAGGTATTGCTGTTTCCGTAGCTATCTACGGCGTTACTGTCAGTTAACATCATGTAAAACTAAGTCAAATGTGAGTCTATTGTAAAAATATAATTATGTACTAACCCAGTGCACGTGTGAACTATTTTAACTTAGTTCCCAGAGCTCGCAACACCTTATTTAATTTTATCTGTACATACAATATGTCCACTATATTCTATTAAAGTTGTGGTTTTTTTATATTAAAAGAGCTTCTACTTTTGCATGATATCACCTTACGAGGATATCATAGTTTAATACAGAAGTATGATCCCACCTTACGGAATCTTTAGGTATACCTTATATTTTGTATTTTACCATCAGTTGTCACATTACTTTAAATTTTTGAATAGTCATGTTCAGCCAATTAGTAAATGTGTACCTATTGAGGTGTTCGAGTTCTGCGGGAGCGTTCGCGTCGCTGGCGGATACGCGCCGCTCTGCCAACGGCGGTGGGTTGACGCAGCGAACTGTGGCCAGGTAACCGCCGCGCGTGGGTTCCTCGTTCATCATGAACGCTGCAGAATTATAAGCAATTATATATAAATATTCGATTATAGGAAAATTTACTGAATAGCAATCAATAAAAGAAGTAATTTGATAACGTGGATTACTAAACTGATTTGTGATCACGACCACTTCGCAAAGAAAAAAACAAGTTGCTAGCATTATAAAAAATGTTAAAAACAATTTCCTATTGTTTCATTTATGGATGAAGTAAAAAATTACAAGTATCGACGCCGGAGGGCAGACTGCCGCCGTGATGCGCGCGTGCGGATACGCTGGCAGGGGGAGGATGCGCGTGCGCACGTTGCCGCGGCGGCTCAGCTGCCAACGCTGCAGCCATCAGATCTTGTAGTGAGTTGGAGTGTGGTAATGCATGCCGACCATGGCCTGACGAACGCGCTCCCCGCCGCCCTGTCACGCTACGGGCAGCCGCCTCGCAAGCCTGCTCGTCTAGTTCTACCTCTTCGAGCAACTCCTGTGGAAGGTGTTGCGTAATTTTAAGTAAAAGATCTCTATCTTCACTGTTTGACTTATACAGATGATGTTCAAAATAGCGTGTTAATTTAGAGAATTTTATCCCAGTAAATACTCAATTCCTATAAATACAATTTTATACTATAAATGATGTGAATATATGTACCAAATATTAAAATGTAAAAGCAACGACAAAAAAATTGTAAATAATGAATTCACCTTGAAAAGACTACTCTTGCCTTCTCGATCTTTGGGACGCTTATATGCTATAGCCTCATCCAGCAAGGCGCGTAACTGTCCATCGTCTAGGCCCCCCACGTGCTTATTATTCTGAGGAAAAAAAATTGTATACTATAATATAAACAAACTTATCTTCTCTTTGCAAACAGGTTGCTTTATAATTAACATGTTTAGATTAACTGCTTGTCTAATGTCTCGTCTAAAATATATTTAAGTTAATATAATTCAGATGATAAGAATACGCAATGAGGAGCAAATTAAAAGTTTTTTCTTCTATTCAATTTGAGAATTCGATCGTCACCGCCATAGACATCTAATTCTTACTAGATTTAAGTGCCAATAAGCAAGGGTCATTACTCTAAGGACTGACGGCTGATCGAGCAGTGAAGTTCTAAAGATGCGGCCGCGTACCAGCAGTCATGGTATAGAAGGCTTCCTACAAAGAAAACCAACAATCTGCGCGGGAGCAAATGCTGGATGCGAATACGGCAGACCCGATTAGAGTCCGATCATTGAGAGAGGCCTATATTCAATGGGCGTCTATTGGCAGATAATGTGTCCCTTCAAAATTTTCAATTAACTAAAAATATACTTAACATCTCTAATCGATTTCAAAAATAATATACGTACTACGCGCGAGACAGCTCTTCCAAAGAGCTGTGCTTTGCTCCGACTTCAGGGTAACAATATTTATTGGTAGTCATTCATGTCAAGCCAAAAAAAACTTTACACCTTCCATACTCCTTCACATATGGCCTTTGAATTGAATTAGGGACTTTATAAAGTGGTTATCAATTACGCCACAAAAGCAGTTACTGATTAAAAAATAAATTTTTCAACTGATCCTTGGATGTTACCTAATACATTCAAATGCTTATTCACTGGAACAATTTTAAAATAAAATAATTTTTTTTTGAACTAGGACTTATTACACTTATATTCTGAGTATCAGGTTCGTGAAAACTCTTGTAGTATCTTACCCCGGATTCGAATCAGAAGCCTCTATGTTGCAAAACGTTTGCAACATTGATTACATTGATTCACTTTTAAATTAACGAAACTACTTAAACCTTCCTCATAAGACTTTAGGCAGCGATGGAGGAACTACTGTTCCGGTCAGCATGAGATGAACCGACTCCTTATGATAACCATAGTGTAAAAATAGAAATTTATATGTTTAGTAACTTTAATTTATTACTACTTTTACTAAGAGGTATAATGTAAGTGTACATTTACGGCGGGCGATATAACAGCCACGAGCAGTTTATCGGTTATTATTCGCAGCGCAGTATACAAGTGACACGCCTTAAAATTACAGGGTAAGCGCTAATTGAGACTGCCGAAAGCGATAATTATTATCAGCGACGATACGACGAATACCAAGGTCGGACGTTGAAAACCAACTGTTGTATTTATCGCTTTAAACCAACGGCGATCGTGACCCCACCAAGAGCTATTATCGTTTCAATGTTACTCTAATCTTAATGTTAAATTATTACACAAGTTAAAAAAATAAAAGACTTTAATATTACAGATTATTTATAACTTATAACAAGTGTTAAAATTTTGTACCAAACAAAGTACTTAGGAAGACTATAAAAAGAGCTAGTTCACTTAATGAACGCGGCGTTAGTTAGGATGATATAGACTGTACTACATTGCGCTCGTCGCCTTAAGTGATATAGTAAGTCTCGATACTCCCAGTAATTTCACTAGCTACAGCGCCATTTAAACCGGAATACAGTAATGTTTGCACAGTATTATTTGCCGGCTGCAATAGGAGCTGCGGTGGTAGCTACCTAGGCAATCTCCGGTAACAGACACTAGCTGTCTGACTGATGACTGATGGTAGGCCATCAGTTATTTATACGAATAAATAAATAATATAATTGTTGTATTAGTTAGACCATAAAGTTGTAATTTATTTCAGTTCCAATGTTGTATTGTGCCTGTTTACAGTCGATTGGGCACTGTATAACAATAAAATCAAGGCTACAATCATAGTCCGCTGAATCGGATCAGAGCTTACAAATGTCTACATGTTACACTTATCGTTTTTTAACAAAACTAGTAATTAATTGCTTGTCAGATAATTAAACTGAAGTTTATTACGTAAAATTAACATGAGTAATTCGTAATTAAAATTTCAATGTATTTGCAATATATTAAAATGTTTAATATTTATTAACTAGTTTTCAATGCAGGAAAATAATTAATCAATGCCAATATTGCGTTAAATTTGCGTTTATTTATTTCAGTGAAACATTTTAATACCTAGAAAAAAAAATACTTGAATTTTCAGCAATTCCCACTACGTAGTACATAATTATATCTACATTTGTATACAGTCAATTCACACTTTCGCCTTTTTCTATTTATATATACATTTAGATAACACCGTACTTATTGATAAATCGAAGATTATGGAATACTCATAAATAAGGAGCTTTAATAAAGGATATGAAAACGAAGAAAGGTTGAACAGCACTGTTGTTTATGGACACCCCACTTGTCTTCAGTACATGGTAAATGAGCAATTGGAAACCGTCAACGAGTAGCTATTATTATATATTTTTCATGAAATTATATAATTGAAATCATAAGATTACAATTTCAAAGAAGTTGAATCAAAACCAGTCTCACAAAGTACAAAAATTTTCAAACAATTACTAGTCCCTATTTTTTTTTTAAATATTTTATATGAAACTTGTCAGCAAAGACAAATTACGTCTAGTAAGAAAGTGACAAAACGTTGGTCTATCGGCATGCCAATATAACGACAAAGTATGGATAAATGCCAAATGCGAGTCATACTTGCCAGACAAACTGTCTAGTGAAGGAGCCATCTAACGTTACAAATTATAAAGTGGCAATATTCTTTTAGGTTTTCTCTATTTTGGAATAAAAGGAATATTTGACTGGTGGTAGCTCTCAGTTACCGGAGACCCTTTAGGTATGTTACCACCGCAGCTCCTATTGCAACCGGTAAACAGTACTGTGCAGACATTACTGTGTTCAAGATTAAAGGGTTCTCTGTTTGCTAGTGTAGTAACGAGACTTAACACCCTGTGTCAAGGGGACGAGCGCAATGAGATACTGTGTGTACCATCTTAACCAGCGCCTTTTGTTATGAGCAAACTTATCACTTACCATTAGGTGATAGTCGTGCTCATCTCGACTAGAACAACATAAAAAAAATTCAGTAAGTACCACACCAGCTACTTTTTCAGCTGCCAAATAGAAGTCCTCAAATATTATAGTGTTGTGCTTTGGTGTAGTAACTAGTGAAATTACTGCGCTAATGAGATTTAGTATATTATGTCTCAATGTGATGGTATATTACGTGATGGTGCGTTTATCATCTTAACTGGTACTACATTGTTAAGGTCTCGTTCGTCCCATCGCTTCTTCAAATTAAAATTGATCCTTCCTTTTCTATGATTTGAATCCTTACTTTCCTCTGACAAGGATCTAAAGACATTTGTATCGACTAACTTTTGGAGTCATGTATTTTTTAAATTTGACTTTGTCAAGCGACTATGATGGTTGGCTTTAGGGCTACATTTTTCTAACTTTGTTTTTATTGAGATTAGAGGTGTACTTTATTGTGTATGTTGTTTTTTGAAAGTTTAATTTTGTTATTGCGGATATTAATTATTTAACGTACTTTTGTCCTAACGCCTTTGAGTTTATCACCTTATCATACAATAGACATAAAGGTAAAAATGTAGGTAATGATAGGTTATTTTGACTCAGCAGTAATTGTGTCGTGTGCATTTTAAGTTAACGAAACATAAAATAATTTATAAACTTCTCAAGTTGGTGAAAATATTTTTAAGGGATAAAATATTTTCATTTATTTATTTATATACAAAACTTCTAACAGCCTGTGGTATATGTGCATGGAACTAAAACCTTAAAAAGCATCAACATTATCTACTAATTATAATGTTCTAATAACACATTAATGTTTCTAGATTTTATTTCATAAACTTGCATTTTTGCATTGCAACGCAAAGCTTTCAACATAATATGTTTAATAAACCTTAAAGATTACATTTCAAAATACTTCTATTACATTATCTGAATTTGCTTTTTATTTTTTC
>DWLS01003750.1:0-15182 GCA_018246255.1 Pachliopta kotzebuea | reverse complement strand
ACTACTTGTCCGTAGGAACATTTAGGCTACAGACACTTGCTTGAAAATACATTAAGCCGACAGACACTTCAACAAAATGTTACTCGACCGAAGGGACTTTAGGTCGACAAACACTTTGCTTGGAAATACATTTAAAATATTGCAATTTAAACGTAATACTAATTTATAAAATATGTTAAAAAAAATCATTTGTAATTTATAATGTCTTTTATATAATAATAATAACTTTTGATTATAAACGACGTTGTGAGAGAAAATATAACAAGTTTACTTTAAAATAATTAAAAATTATACAATAAGATAATAAATTTTAATAACTTATACTACTTTTTTCATAATTGAAGTAATAATAACTTTTATATCTCATAGTAACCAATTTATTGATTGGCAATATTGTTATAAAATAAAATATATATTATTATAATTTCTGGCAAAATATCTGTCGCTCAAATGTCCCTTTGGTCCAATATCTTTTCGGTTAAGTGTCTATCTACTAACTGTTTGGGCAGGGTTTCTTTATATTTTCGGGCTTTGTTATTTTTGTAAGCTTTAGTTATAAACCACTAATAATTATATTATATACGGCAAGTCGTGTTACAGACTGTTGGATTACGAAGAAATTAGTACAAGATGACCATCGACTATTACTACATGGACGGCTCACCGCCGTGCGCGCTCGTGTCGCTAACATTGGCAACACTGGGAGTTGAGTCTGAAGTCAACTACAACTTTCTGGACTTCACTAAAAAAGAACACAAAAAACCGGAATTTCTGAAGGTACTATTATCAATTGTTATTTTTTTGTATTCAAGCCGTGTAACAGCTCCGGTGACGAATCTTCTTAAAATTAATGTAATTAGTAAAAGCGTTTTAGGGAAAAAAAACTTTTTTTTTACCTATTTTACAGTGCCCATAATTAATAAAGCCTACTGTAATACGGTTTAAAAGAGAATATGGTTGTTAAAGTGCTCTTACACCAGAAAATGAGTACAGATGCCGACTTGTATCTCCTGTAGGAAATTTCAAATAGTAGCGTACAAATATGATTGTAGTGGTGGATGTCCCACCGAGACATTGAGACATTAAAACAGTTAATGTAAACTAACCTTATAATGAACTGTCTCCTATATATAGTAAGATCAACCTTTTACTAAATAACTAAGGTACTAAAGAAAAGGAAGATGTAAAGTATATTACAAAAATGAGTTTGACAATACATAGACAAGAGAAAGGAGAGACAGAGACTTTTAGGAGTCAATATAGATTTAACAGGGAAAGAGAACTCGCGAATGAAAGTTTAATTAATAGGTACGGCAACAAAATCCGTTAGGGAAACAGTGTACTGCAGTAAGAAAGTGTGTTAGTTATAACAAACAAAAACAAAATGTGTAGTGACTGAAGGAAATATATATATTTTAAAAATAAATTATTCTTTGTAGATTAATCCTCAACACACTGCACCCACTATAGTGGACGACGGTTTTAGCTTATGCGAATCCCGCAGCATTGCCAGATACCTCGCCTCCAAGTTCGGTAACACCAAACTTTATCCTCAAGAACTTAAAGCACGTGCTTTAATTGACCAGAGGCTTGACTTCGATCTCGGAACTCTTTTCAGCAGATTCACGCAGTATTACGTAAGTATTTAAAACAGTTAATTCACTTTTTTAATCCACGACCTAAAATAATGGGTGTCAAAAGTTTGTTATAGGGAGATCTGATATCATATCTGATCATTGTGACAGAAAGGAGTTGGATTTTATTTATGAATACTCGTCTTTATAACAATTTTTGTTTATGATAGACGTACACAAATTTTATTTTATAGTTATGAATATTACTCTATTACATATTTATTTATTTTTTTGCATTTCTGCAGTACCCACTTTTATTTGGTGGTGGTGTCGACGAGGGAAAGTTCCCTCTGCTGCAGGATTCTCTCGGCGTCCTCAATACTTTCTTAGACAACAGCGACTACGCCGCCGGCTCAGAACTCACGCTGGCGGACCTCAGCTTGGGTGTGACCGTCTCTCTCATAAAAACCGTCGGCATAAGTATCGAGAAGTTTCCTAACATTGTCAGGTGAATACACGCAAAATTCTTTAAGCGTATTAATATATATGTAAACTAACAGCGATAATTTCAAAATGACAAATCATCGCAAACCTCGTCGGCAATGACTCACTAATTTCGATTATATTTAAACGCTAACTTAAAAACTAATAGCTATTTTTTTTAACAGTATCGTTTTAATTAAAATGTATTGACGTAAATAATATAAGAATCAATACAGTGAATCATTTGTTTACGACAAAATAATATCTTTTGCAGATGGCTGGACCTATTAACATCCGAAGCGCCCAAATTCGAAGCAGTCGTTGGGAAATATATGAAACACTTCAAAGATTTCGTGGACATGCATAAGAAAAACTAAATGAGTTAATTCATAAATATTTTTAAAATGATAAAATAATACAATTTGATTTCATCGTGATAACCGATTTTTTTTTATTTTTGTACGTAAATACATCAAGGCTGTCTGAGCTCTTAATATAATAATATAAATATTCATACTTTTTTCAGAGTATGTAAAAACCGTTGCCATATTTATCACTCTAGCAATTTTTTTGTGAAAATAATGTACTAAAAAAGTAGGGAGAAAAAAGTTTTACATTTGTCAGCAAAAAAAGAAAAATGTTTTATAATTTATAAGTGCATAATGTTTTATAACAATTTTGTACTATGTAAAAAAAACATGAAATAAATTTTGGAAACTATTTTCTGTTAAATGTTCTATAACAATACGACAGTGTCTTGTCATTGATTTTGGAGAAATTATATGTGATAGTTAATTTCGTATTTCATCATCATATTTATATACAGATGTCCACAGCTGAACATAGCTACTCCCACCATTTGAGTGTAAACATCGTATTAGTAACTGGAAAATCTGCAAAGCTTCCTTTCCTCAGTATTATTTCCGTTTTAGTCGGCTTTTACTGCACGACTGGAGTCGACTGGTTTTGTAAATATTGCAACAAGTCTATTATTGAAACATTAGGCATCTTTCACTATTTGTTTTTTTTTATCTTAATTTTTATGGACTTATAATTATTGTGTACTAGTTGTATCCTGCTGACTATATTATCTATTGTATATATAAGAGTATGAACTATACTTAATTCATTGAAAAAATCCTTTATTTCACACAAAATTATACCATTTGCTGGAAGAGCTTCAGAATTGATTCGAAATTTATTCATATATGTACGAGTATTATTAATTTCAAGCGGAATCATATTTTTTATGCGTAACGACACAAACATCGTGCGCTATCAAATCATGACACCGCTAATACCGGGTCCACTAGTTTCAAAGATTAGAATGTAGAGACCGATATAAATATGATATTTTTTGTAGCACTGTCATGTAAATTTATATATGATATGAGTAAGAAGCATTTATCTAGACAATTGTATGAAATGTAATAAAAATTAACGTCATTACTTTGGTATTGTTTTTGAAACGTAAAAATGTTCATGTTATGAAACAAGAAAATAGTGCATAAATTTTTATAAAGGCCTGAAGTCCTTTTCCGACATCCGGCGCACTAAAAAAGACCTCCGAACGGGTCTTAGTAAATGGAAATCCCACAAAATCTTGACTTTCTAGGAGCAGTTTACTTTAGATAACAAATGTAGAATCGTTATTAGAGGCAAGAGTCCCTTGAGAGTGGCTTCGTTTTCATTTTCTATAGAAGACGGCGTTGGGTTTGCTGCGAGAGAGAGGAGTGGTGTGAATCGATTCGCTCATCTCTTCGATCTCACTATTAAGTATTGCTCGACAATTGAAACGTTGATTGAAGACGTTAGAAGAGGGTCGAGAAGTGTTGACCATCAAAAACGATACTTACATCGCACTAATTAAATCACACACTTCAACTATTTAAAGATATACAATTATATTATGGGAAATGTAATACCAGCAAATGTATTTAAAATATAGCGATTGGTGTTAATTTGATGACGCTTGTGACCCGTTAAATAAAATTGTACCTCTGTACTGCGTAGTCATCGAAGGTTAAACAAATGCTTTTATTTATTAATTAGCCTATATATACATAATAGACCTGTGATTGTTCTTTTTTTTTTTACTTGTGTATAGGTTAATGCTTGACCACTATCCCACCTGGTGTTAAGTGAAGATGTGATCGATGACACGTGATGTGTGATGTGTGTGTGTGATTGTTCAAACGCAAAGTTATCTATCAGAGAAAAGACAAAAACATACAAATATTTATTACTACCATTTACATGCTTTTTTCATAATCTACTACAGTGGAAAGTGCCTACACCACCGCCAGCCTTATTGCCACACATTCAGACTTTCATGAACACCACCTCCATGGCTGCGACCCTGAAGCAAGCATCCGGTCCCACGAAAACACCTCCTTAGCTCTAGATGCCTTCACTGCCTTTATACTTTCCCACGATTGCTATAACTCAGGACAAGGAAGTCGCTTTATATGTCACTTTACGTTCAATTGTTGAACGACTGTTACACGTTGGTTGTAGACTTAATTGTGATTATTTTTATACCATAAATTTTAATTTTTAATCATAACTTTGAATTTTTTTGCATCCACCGGTCGCAGCCTTCGTAATTTGCTATCACCAATTTAAAAATATTTCAAAATTCTTTAATTTGCACCTTTATATTGAAATGTGTATCAACGAGTTCTATGAATTCTTTTAAAGATTTTTCAATAATTTCTTCGAACTTAGGCGTCGCAGATTTCATTAGATCCAGCCATCTGTAAATGTTGTTTTTTGTTATAAATAAATCATTCGTTTTACTGATCTCTGGTTTATGTATTTTATTGACGACGTTGTAAAAAATATGATATTAATTTCAAACGTAAAACGTATTTTATAGTAAAGTAGTTAGCGATTAATGCAGTTGTATAGCATTCTTGTCTAGTAAAAGCCTATACTCTCTTGTTTAGTCATAACAGAATATAACTATTGCTAGGAATTCAAAAGCATTGTTATCGTTATAGCTTGAAAAATTTATGTACTCACTTAACAATGTTGGGAAATTCATTAATGTTGGTATTTATGAGTTTGATGTAAGAGACGCTCACGGCCAGACTGAAGTCGGCCAGAGTCAGATCGGAACCAGCGGCAAATTTGCTGTCCCCCAGGATTGTGTTGAGGACACCAAGAGAGTCCTGCAGCTGTTGAAACATTCCCTCGTCCAAATCTTTTCAATAGAAATACGGATACTGCACAAATACAACCAACAATAAAGTTGTAGCGTAGTAATACTGTGTTAATACACACAACAGTCTAACAAACAGAGAGTATTAAAATTATTCCAGTTGAAGACTCTATTCTCTTCTCTCATAATGATCAGTTAGAAGATAGATTAAACAAACTCACGATACCGACTGTTTTAACTCGAAGGTTAAAAAAGTCAATTAACTGTTTGCAATACTTACATAATATTGCGTGAATCTAGAGAAAAGGGTTCCGAGGTCGAAGTCGAGTCTCTGATCAACTAAAGCGCGTGCCTTCAGCTCTTGAGGATAAAGTTTGGTGTTGCCGTACTTGATGACTAGATATTTGGCAATGCTGCGGGATTCACATAAAGTGAAACCGTCGTCGATAATGGTTGGAGCGGTGTGCTGCGGATTTATCTACAAATGGTGACATATTTAAAAAAATACAATTACTTTCTGTATTTACCATGGGTTCTGTTCTACTGTTAAAGCACTTTTCGTCGCTTATTTCCTTTTTACTACGAAGACAGGTAAGAAAGAAAACTATGCCTTCACCTGGTTGACTGCCCCATAAAATTGAAACATTATTTCTGGTAAAGGAAATTCACAATGCGCCAAAGCCGTTCAAAACGAACAATAAAATATTTTGAACACCGTTAACTGCAACTTCAGTAAAGTTACCAGTGTACCTGAGCAATGTTCAAGAATCAAAGTATTTTAAGGCTTAAATCCCTGTGTAAAATCGTATCACAATAGTCTGTTTACATTTATATAGAAGATCGCGATCTAGATTCAGAAGCGTCTCTCCCCAACAACGTGCTCGCATACTAACTTTAGCTTAAATATCGGAACGATTGGTAATAGAAATAATGTTAAAAGATATTACTTCTCTCCACTAACCGTCCCATATCGCACTCCCTTCAAAAAAGAAAAGTTCTGTCAATACTACCTGCACAAATTCCGGCTTTAAGTGTTCACCGGTAAAGAAGTCCACAAAATGATAATTTACTTCAGATTCTATTCCCAGAGACGCCAGTGTCAGAGATACCATCGTGGACGGCGGCGAGCCGCCCATTTAGTAAAAATCGACGGGCATCTTGTTATACTTCGGTTATGACCAAACAATCTGTAATATATGTTGCTTATAACATCATTAGTGATGACTTGTGACGTACAAACGACTGCATTTAACTAAGAAAAAAACACACACAAAGTACGGAAATGTAATGAAAAGTCATCATGTAAAATACTTCTTAGCGATTTTATCACGGGTTTGTTGAAAAGAACTATATATTGTAAGTAAAATTAATACAAGTTATCTTATTTTGCAACAATAGCGTCATTATATAAATACCTTACAAGCACCATTACACTTAAGAACCTCATTAATTTTATAATTAAATAATATTAAAGTCATGGTGATGATTGTTAGTGACTTTTTTTTTAATTTGAATATATTCTTTTATTCCTCGGAATATAGTCGGAGACTTTGTTTGCTTATAAAATACTGATTTGTTTTTTATAATTTTTATATACTAATGTAAGTGACATTGTCAAAGGATATCTTTGTTGTTTTTTTTGCATTGACTATGATTTAGTCAAGTGTGTGTGTATGTGACCAAATTTCTTTGTGGTCGCGCCCTGGACAAACAGTAAGGCCGACCAAAATAAAACTTGGCATTAATACTAAAGTGGGTACGGAGATGGTCCTTAACCATATCCAGTTCCGCTCGGCCAACCGGAAGTGGTGCCGAAAGTCAGAAAATATCATAACTATGCATATTTTTGACATTATTCTTATACAAATATGTTCCTCGTATAAAAATTACTATTTATATATATTTCCGGTATAACCGGCCAACCGGTACTACGACCAAAAGTCACCTTAAAGGTACATATTATTAATATTATCATTGAAGTAAAAGTATTGATCGTGAAAAAAATATTTTTTTATGTACTTCCGGTTCTGGTCAACCAACCAGAAGTTTTATTGAAGCCACAATTTTAATACCTGTTTATTTTGACAGATATTGTTAAAATAACGGTTAACTAATTTACGCCTTCACTTAAAGAATGAACAATCCTTCCGGTAAGCAAATTTTTATTTACATTTTGTCTGTTGCCTTTCGACTAAGACCTGCTCCAAACATTTCCATGAGTCTACCCTTTTGGCTTTCCTCACCCACTCTGAGCGAGTAACTCCCTCATATCCTCATCTTATCATCTACTCCGTCTCTCTTTGCTCCTTTTCGTTTATTTATCCCTAGTTTTGTTAAATATGTATCCTGTCTATCGCCATTTTAGTTGTTTGAAAACGTTTTGCACGTCTTTTAATTTTAGTGTACATTTTAATATTTCGAACTTAAATTATTTGTAATCTTAAATTATATTAAACATGGGCAACATTGAACACGTTTCGTTTTTCTTTTATGGACATTTCTTTGTTTTCTATTATTTTGCTCAATGACCGACACCGCATTCAAGTGATAGCAATACTTCTTCCGATTTCAGGAAATATATTATCGCTATTAGTTATTAACTCCCCTAAATATGTAGGCTCTCACGAACTTACGCAATTATTACTAGACCAGCACTTGTATTTGACTGCTCTTAGAGCATTTAATTTAGCTTTTACAAATTGCAAATACGACATTTCAACACTTGTAATCTAAACAACAGATCCTTGGTGAGCCAGTTGAGGGAGTGCGGTTTGCTAGAAATTTGGTTCTACTTGTGGTCGAGAATTTGGAATTTGGAAACAACTATTTAAATCTTGTTCGAAACTGTTCTTATTTTTGTCTCTGCGGTGAGCAGACCGTAGTGCTTATTGTAACCTACTGTCCCTTATTGGTCAGGAAAGAGCTGATTGTGAAGCGAGATTAATGTTGGCAGCATCGCCTTTCTGATGAGTGACGACGAAAGTAGCCGCATATTTACGGAATTTTTTAGAAATATGATAGGGGGAGTAATAAAGAAGAATAAAAATGTTTAGAAATTTTAAATCAAAAAATAAATAAAATGGAGAGAAAAAAGTAAAGAGAAGATAATAAATGGAGAATAATTTGTATAAAAATTCAGAATTGTAGTAAGATGTGACAAAAACAGAAAAGAAAATGTAATACATATAAAGTAAAGATGCGGGGAGTTTGACATAAGAGGCAATGACTGAAAAGAGAGAGTAAATATGTAGCAAGAGAACAAAAGATAGAAAAATGTAGAATGAAAGAAAAGTTAGAGAAAAGAATGAGGATATTTGAACATGTGAGAACAAGTAGTCCTAAATATCTTCACGCCTAGATAACATGGAGGCACACACACACATTCACTTCTCATATATTGGTCAAACCGCAACCTTCCGTAGAAGCTTCAAATTCATGGCCAGTAAGTACTGAAATGAGCTTCCTTCGGTCACTAAGATTAAAACGTAAGTACGACATACGTAAGTAACTTTCAATGCAGTAGAAGGCTGCTCAATAAAAAGAAAAAACCGAATGATTTTTCTTAAAATTTGTTTTTTCTCGCAATTATTAGATTACATAGACCTGTACCTTAACTTTTTTTTCGAGAGGCAATTAGGCAGGAGGATGGTTTTTATCTATTTTATGTATATGCTATCTAAAATTTTGGTTATTTTAATTTCTAACCTGACCATAAGCTATTAGCTAAAGACGAGTATATTATAAATATTTATTCCATCTATGTCTAGTTCCCTTTTTTTCTCGTATATAAATTAATATAATTATAAATATGTATTACATAATTTATATATATAAATGTTATGACTCGACTGATAGCACACTTGCTCTACTACGGACGCTAGCAGAGTACCAGCGCTGGGACAGTGGGCACGCCGCGGTACTTACTTTAGTAATCACTCAGCTTGTTAAATGCTTTATTTGATTTTTCTTTTAGTATCAACTAAATCTTCAAATAAATGGTCCCTTTCTTTCTTTTTCTTTTGATAGTAGAAAAATAAAATAAAATCGTCCGTGAAAAGTAAATAGTTAAGATTTTCGCGAATACATTTATTACAGGGTTAGGCCATTGGATCCAAACAGCACAAGATCTTATTTTGTGGAGTACTTTACAAGAGACCTATGTCCAGCAGTGGACGTCCATCGGTTGAGATAATGATGATGATGATGATGAGGATTGGGGTTAGTCCAATCAAATACTATAAATACCGCTTCGGGAACGGCGGACAATAGTTTTAGGGGAAATGGAGTCATGGGCAGGCGCCTCCTTCTATGGGAAATTCATCGCCTGTTCTTTTTAGTGGCATACAGACAGATCTCGCTTAGATAAGATCTAATTAACTATAATAGTGACAATAGATGACGTCCTGACAAGTTTATTAAAAATTGTAATTAATTATTACACCCACTAAATAGAAAACGGTCTGCACTCGTCAAAATGTAAGCACTAAATATTTTTTCAATTTGTTGTATTCTTAATTATTTTTCTATTATGATTTTTCCTGTTCTTTTATTTGTAATAAAGATATTTCATTTTGTTAGTTAGTGCTAGTCTAAAACATTGTTGAAAGTCGTGCACTTTTGTAAGTAGTGCTTAAGTTAGGCTACAATGTTACTTTTTATTAATTGATATTCATTCATACAAATAAATTATAATAGTATTGATATAACCAAATGCGAATATATGTATGTTTTTTTATAGTTGGACATGTGCCGAGGTTATCCTTTCAAATTGACACATGCTTACACAGCTTCTCGGATCACACTCTAGTTTTATTAACATTGGGCACTACCATACTACATACCGATAAACACACTTCCCTTTACAACTGCTTTACTGACTCTTATTCGTGTCGCGATATAGTAGAATTAAATATACAATTAAAAATATCACTCAAAACATCAGAAGATATTGCGGAGGCAGTTAAAGACCTGACTAATATCATTCAATCTGCATCCTGGCAATGTACTTCTGAAAAAAGGTCTCCAAATGCCACGTTCAAAATATTCATCGAAGTAAGAAAAAAAGAAGACTACGTCGTGTTTGGCATGCAAGCCGATGTAAAGATGATAAAAAAGCATTCAATAGAGCTACATTGGAAGTAAAAGAAGCCCTCAAAACTGCAAATCACTATATAATACAAACATACATAGAATCTCTTTCACAAACCAAAGACATAAATTACCCTCTTCGGAAGGCTCGAGGAAGAATGAACCAGCTACAAAATAGAAAGCCTTCAATAAGGACTGGGATAATACGCGGGCTAAAACAAGTAATGAGAAAGCAAATTGTTTTAGAGAACATCTAGTAAAAATGTCCATACCGAATTTGCCGATACATGGAGTGGATGAAACAGATATTTATTCCATATTAAGCCAGGACTTAATTTACCCGAAATATAAAATTTAAAGAACAAAAAAGCCCCTGGTTTCGATTTGATTACAAAGGAAGTCCTGATACAGCTACCAAAAACAAGTTTGTATACCAGGTGTAGTGTACACAAACTTGTTTTTTTATTCCATTATTAGAGTCAAACACTATCCCAATCTCTGAAAGGTATCACAGATTGTAATGATTCATAAACAAGGAAAACCCGAAAATGAGGTATCATCATAAAGACCTATTAGCTAGCTCCCATTACTTTTGAAAATATTCGACAAACTGTTACTTAAATAAATGGTGCCTATCCTCCGCGTAAAAAATATTATACCAGATCATTACTTAAATTTTGTAAAGAACACGGTACTATTGAAGAAGCACAAAGAGTAGGTCATAAAATAAGAAAGTCCCTGAAAGATAGAGAGTACTGCCCATACGCATTCCTGGATATAAAACAAGCATTCGACAGGGTTTGGCACAAGGGTCTTCTATATAAAATAAAATTTCTCTTGCCACACACGTTTTATAAAATCCTGACATCGTATCTTTCTGACAAAATATTCCTAATTAGGGAAGAGGACAGTACATCGCAAATTTATAACATTCTTGCAGGTGTTTCCCAGGGCTCGGTTCTAGGCCCAGTCCTGTACACTTTATATATTTTTGTTTTACACACCTCGCTTGATTAATGCGTCTCATATGGAATCATATTCCAAGCCGTCAATAGTTTTATTGTAATGCACTTAGGTATCACCGAAGGTCCTATTGCAGGCGACAAAGAGTACTATGCAGACATTACTGTTTTTCGGTGTGACAGGCGCTATAAACTTGTTTTAAGACGACGATCACATTTATTGTCGTATATAGCATTCCAACTAGTACCATGTTCTGGACACTCGTCTCTTAAAATAAAAACACAATATGTATGAAGATAAATCTTTCTAGGATCTATCATGTCCAATGATCGTTCTCTTGAGTAAACGATCTGTCTCGACCGGTTGTTGTACAGCGCGTGGCAACCGAGAGAATTTTAGACAACGATTCCTTACTTAAACGGTTTATCTTGTCGGTGAATCACTGCAGGATTCTTTGCCTTCGATATTCCGTACTACAATCAGTAAAAGATATATAAATAAAATGCCAGCAAATTTATGTTATTTTTTTTATTATCTTTGTCTTTAATAAAGTATTTACAGAAGGCACTAAAAAAAACCATGCGTATGTAAGACCATAATAGAAATAACATATTTCTTATACAACGAACACCGCGTCTCTCCGTTTTACGGAGATTAGAATAGAGTCAAAAAAGTTATTTGGTACCAGTGTCATATAAATTTATACATGACTTGAGTGAGTACTTATCTAGATAACGGGATGGAGTAATAAATATCATCCAATAGCTATTGTTTTTATATACTATGACAATAATTGTATGAATATTTATATAGTAAGATGCTATAGTTGGCTTCCGTGTTGGCAACAGGAAAAGTGCTTTTTTCTATTCGTTTTTTTGAAAGGGCCTGAAGCAGTTTTAACATTTCGCGCCCTGAAAAAAAACTCCGGAGTAGTTTTAATAGATTGAATACCTCTTAATTCTGACTTTCTCTTAAAAGCGGGTTACTATATATGGGTAAGTTTCTTATATTAACACGAATATTAATTAAAATAATTTAACGGATTTAACTAGTTTTTTTTATTATACTGCCGTTTCGGCCTTTTACGGGAGTTTTAGTTTTTTAAAAATACATCCAAACCATTTAACCTATACGACAGGTTTCTTAAGCATTTCTGTAAGTTCTGTGAAATCTTTCGTATATTTCTAAACAAGTGCTTCGAACTTAGGCGTCGCAGATTTCATTAGATCCAGCCATCTGTAAAAGTTGTTTTTAGTTATCAACAAATCATTAATTTTATCGATCTTTTTATTATGTTTTGTGTTCATGACGTTGTAATAAATAGTAATTTAATATCACTATTTATTACATTGGAAGGTAACATTTTTATTGCGATTGTATGTGATTGATAATTGTATAAAATACTTGCGTAGTAACAGCCTGTATACTCTTGTTAAGTCATAATAGATTTTATAAAAATCGTTAACAATTCAAAAACATTTCCATCGTTGTAGCATGAAAAAATTATGTACTGACCTAATAATGTTGGGAAATTTTTTAATGTTGGTATTTGTGAGTTTGATGAAAGATACGGTCACAGCCAGACTGAAGTCGGCCAGAGTCAGATCGGAGCCGGCGACAAATTTACTGTGACCTAGGTAGGTGTTGAGGACGCGAAGAGAGTCCAGCAGCGATTGTAACTTTTCCTCGTTCAGATCTTTTCCAAGGAACTTCGGATACTGTACAAATGTAACCGACAATAAAATTGTAGCATAACAATACTATGTGACTACTCATCACATTCAAATAAAACTTGGAAGGAGATCTAACTAACAGGGAAAGGAGTCCGATGTCTCTACGCGAGGGTTGTGCGATCGATAACGCAATGTCATCATTGTGGCAGGATTCTGCACAACATACGCTCGTAGAATGCTCAATGTGGAAATTCGGGCGAAGAATCCTGGTCAACGGGATCAGGCAGAATTTGTCCCAGGTAGCAGTAATTACAGCTGCTCTAGCTAAAAAAGTGCGGGGACGGCGGTAGTCTCCTTCTGCAAAACTGTCATGAGTCTGAAAGATACTGCAGAGCAAAATCGGGAGAGAGTCGATCCCTTTCGGAGACAAAGGCATCAGGGTCGGTACCAACGAACGCCATATCTCAATGGTCCTATAGTCTCGGGCTATCCAGAATAGGACTAAGGTAAGTTCTGCCTGTAGTAAAAAGCAATTAAAATGGTTTTCGGGTTTGCAGTAATTGACGGTGAATCTCTTCAATGTCTAGTAAGTGAGCCCAAGGCGGACAACAAGTATGAAATGGTCTCATATTTTGTCGCAGCACAGGGGAGCTGCTGGGAAGGGTAACAGCTCTCCCTGAGATGTGCACACTAGCAGTACAGCGAGGCACCGAGGATGCCCTCCGAGGGAGTTTTAGTGGGTACAAATCCCTCATAAATCTGACTTCCCCCCAAGAGCGGGTTTCTTTTAGAAGATTATCCTTGCCTCAAAAGAAAGATCTAACTAATAAAAAATGTATCAAAATTATTTCAGTCGAGCATTCTTTTAAAAATTTGATCAAATTCACGTCCACTATGTTCAGACATGAGACACAATATATAAATTCACGGCATTCATTGTTTTGGATTAACTATTAAAAATATATCCAATTATTTTCAATACTTACGTAATACTCGGTGAACCTAGAGAAAAGGGTTCCGAGATCAAAGTCGAGCCTTTGGTCAACTAACGCGCGCGCTTTTAGCTCTTGAGGATAGAGTTTGCTGTTACCGTACTTGGTAACTAGATATTTGCAAATGGTGCGGGACTCGCATAAGGTGAAACCGTCGTCGATTATAGTAGGAGCGGTGTGCTGAGGATTTATCTACAAAGGATGACATGTTTTAATAAAATAAATGCAAATATTTCCAATATATTGTAAAACCACAATGCGCTCACCATATTGAGACACAAGAAATTTCGCCACCGCAAAAATTTATAGTTATAAAACCGTTCAAACCGAATAACAAAATAATTTAAACACCGCTATTTGCAGCAGAAGTCTCCAGTGTATCGAAGTAATGTTCAAAAATAAACTATTTTAAGAAATAAAACTCCATTTCAAAGTGTATCACGTTAGTCTGTTTACAGTTATACAGAAGATTGCGACATTGGCGTCTCTTCTCAACAGCGTGTTTGCCTACAAACGTAAGCTTAAAATCGGAAGGATCTGTTACAGAGGTGATGTCGAAAGATATTATTTTTCTCCACCGACCGTCCCAGACTCCGCTCCGTCTAAAAACAAATGCACTGTTCATAATCATCATCATCAGCCTTGCTCATCCACTGCTGGATATAGACCTTTCACAAAGTCTTCCACTTAATGGGACCCTCTACTTTTCGCGTCCACTCTTTCGACCGCTCTTACAATGTCGTCGGTTCGTCGGAGAGAAAGCGTCTTACCACCTACGCCTTGGAAGCGGCTCCGCTCCAGAATTTCTTTACTGGACTGAGGATGATTAAGTCATTGGAGATGACTTTAGTCTTTTATCAATACCTGCACAAATTCTGGTTTTAGGTGGTCAATGGCAAAATAGTCCAAAACGTGATATTTGACTTCAGATTCAATTCCCAGAGCCGCTAATGTTAGCGAGACGGTCGCGCACGGCAGCGAGCCATCCATGTAGTAAAAGTCGATGGTCATTTTGTTTTCCTTCAGCAGTGACCGGGTAATCTGTAATATTGTTGTTTATAACATCATTAGCGATAATGTATGACGTACAAGCGACTTTATTTAATTATAAAAAACACAATGTAGGAAAATATAAAGAAACGATCTCGTGTGAAAATATTTATTTTTTATTTTTTTTTATTTTGATATGCTCTTTTATTCCTCGGACTATTGTCGGAGACCTTGTTTGCTTATCATATACTTGTTT
>DWLS01003749.1:0-15183 GCA_018246255.1 Pachliopta kotzebuea | reverse complement strand
AACTATTCGAATACTACTGTCTAGCTACTAATGGTCTCTAAGACGCTCATATTAATTACACCTTTTTAAAATATAAGAATGATAAAAAATCCGAGACGTTTTCTAAACACCAAATTTATTAGGGTTTATTTTCATTTACTTTTCACAGCATGATTTTATCCCAGTTTAATACGATTAATGATAATGACGGTGAAGATGATGAAGCCTGCTAACACAATACTTTCATACATCAACAACCAAAACCAAGTAATAATGGTATGACGATAAATTGGTTAAATATGGGTGGTAGATAACCAAAAGAGGTTCAAAAAATCTTTCACAACACCAAAACTGGACGTAAGTTTCAGTTGCCGAAGACCGTCTAGGCAGGCACCGCAGATCCTATGGCAGCCGTCAAACAGTAGTTTGTAGACATTACTGTGTTCCAGTTTAAAAGACGATGTAAGTTAGTGAAATTACTGGGGTGACGAGACTTAACACTTTATGCCTCCAGGCGACGAGCCTATGTGGTGTTGTGTATACCATCTTAACCAACGCAACATTGTAATGACCAAGCGTATCACATACCATCAAGGGAATACCTTGCTCGTCTCGTCGCCTTATAGAATAAAAAAAGTTAGTCGCTAAGCCGCTTAGGTAGTCAAGGTCGCATATAAAATCATACGTTAATTAAAAAATTCATTTATACTATACAACGGAAATCACTTTGACTTTCTTTTCTGGGAATAATTTGTAAACATTTTTGAAGAGTTTGCGTACTTTTAGAATTCCTATAAGCAACAACTGAAAGATTTATTTAAGAAAGATATTTAAAACATCTGACTTACAAATTACGCATTCCCATAATGAAGCCTCGCTACGTCATGCAAATTGAAATGAGACCAAACCTCCACCCGTCGGCCTTAGAGTGGCATCATTAAGTTAACACTTAAAAGCAAAAATAAGTAAAAGTGAGCTTCGGACGTGTAATTTTTTACTTATAAACAAGAATATACATTTTACTACATTTAATTTACAATTACATAAAATAAATATTATTCATTTACTTATCATAAAAGACGAAAAAATTTAATATATTTAAAACTTTTTTTATTTTTGAGTCCCCTAAATTTTTACCGGAACCTGAAGCAAGATCAATTGGAGTGGAGATCTTTGGGGGAAGCTTTTGTCCAGCAGTGGGCTTCTCGGTCGAGTGATGGAGATGAAGTTTTTGCTTTTAGTATGCATTATTTTTTAATAGAATCTTAACGTAAAGTGACAAGTAGCGAAACCTGCGAAACTAAAACTAGAATCCCAAATTGTTAATTTTTCTGTAGAAAACATAAAACAAATTAACTTCCAGTTAAATTGTTACAAATTAGATAACGAAATAAATAAATATATTGTATATGTAATTTGTCTTATACAATATTCCTAACGGCTTTTCACTACTGAAATATACATTATTTATTTATATATATTTATGTAAATATATTCATATTCATATATGTACATATAGTAATATCATAGAGACAGAATATATAAGGGGCTATCATCCAAGCTCAAATCACAGACCTCCAAAATAGAACTAAGGTCCACTTTATTACGAGCTGAGAAGGTAGGCAATTGAACCTACATAATTAACTAGTTATGCAGTATTACTAATATGTTACTATGACTACAAATATATAACTATTTTAACTCACGTATATACTTATGATTAGTTACTCTTTACTCAAACATAGGTGGTAGATAATATTTTTTTCAATGCTGTCACGTTTTGCTTGGCAATTGTGGTATATAACTGACACCTGGCCATCCTGGCCATATAAATAACAGCCCGCTATGTTTTGTGTTATGAGTTCGTTTATTTTTGATCGCGCACGTTATTATTATCTGGTTGGCATCAATGTTAATTGTAATTTGCAATTAGTTTCATTGTCCAACAACAAAATAAATTTTATATAAAACTCAACGTCAGTAAAGCTCACTTCTATACAATTTCCGTTCACTAAGTTTTAAATGTAAGTGAAAAATTACATGTACTGAGTGGTAAATAAACAAAAATCAGTATATGTGATAAAATTACAATTTCTTTGATTTATTTAATATTATAATATAAAATCAGTATGTAATAAAAGCTATTTCTTTTCATATAATGTAATAAAATGTATAACATCACGGTTTTATACAAACTTCATCTAATTTTAAATGCTTTACATACTAAAAACAGCTCTTGCAAATAACCCGAACTGAACTTAATAACAATATTTTAATATAATTTATCTTTTTTTTTAAATGAGGTTTTCAATTTCACTCCTATTTTAAGTTCCTTTTCTCAGGTAACTTTTCACTTGATAAGAAAAAGTTATAAGTGCAAACATAGTTTTTATTATAAGACTAATATTAAGAGAATTGAAAATATGAGAAATCGAAAACAGCTTCAAAAATATTTAGTATCTGTACTGTCCAATTTATTTTTACACTATAACGTAGTAATAACGTTTTATTTAAGATATATGCTTAAGCTTTTTTATGATATATAGAAGTCAAATTAATTTCGTTAATCAACTTAAAATATTACAAACGATTCTGTCAAGAATATACATAATATTAATATACGAGCAGGCTTTTACTTTTTCTTCATTGTGGAAAAATAAGGTACTAGAAGAAATTGCGGTTTATTTAGTTTACACCGTTAATCGTACCTGTTAAAATTTTAGTTTAACAAAATTTATTTGCTTTTTTCGTTTGGTGATTACTGATACATACCTGTAACAAAAGCAAAAAATCGATTAAATTAACAATATAAAAAATCTAATCATGATAAAAAATAAAACTTACATCTAAAAGCATTTCTGTTATCTTTACTTCTAAGAAGGACTAGAATAGAGTTCAGGAAAAAGAACTATTTCAAAAAATTCTATATTCAAAGTAAATTTGTTTGTGTTTAATGATTAATTATTTAATTTCATAATGGTGAATCTAATTCTGCGTCATTAGCATTTCATTTACAACCATTTTGTCATTCGAGCAAGAACGTCCGTGTGATCTCCGGGGCGCGATAATTCATTGC
The DNA here is from genome assembly GCA_018246255.1 of Pachliopta kotzebuea. Lineage (NCBI taxonomy): Eukaryota > Metazoa > Arthropoda > Insecta > Lepidoptera > Papilionidae > Pachliopta > Pachliopta kotzebuea. The sequence goes on along the minus strand of DWLS01003749.1, from coordinate 12,128 downwards.
GTAATATATTTAAATTTCGTACAAAGCGAGCATTTTCACTTAAACCGATTATATTTCACTTGTGATGCTTGTTAATTAATAGTATTATTTATCAGTATTAAATATTTAATCGACATAATTAGATCTTAATCTTAATTTTCCCTACGCAGACTTAATCATTATATTTTCTATATGGCCAAGAAAATATAAATTTCTGTTACCATAGAGCATTTTAGGAACACGAATTCTTAGATTGTACAGAACAAATATAGTGAAATATTCACGTTCGTACCCGTAGACAGGAAATGGAGCCGAGTGTGCTTGTATACAACACAACAATTATTAATACTATGTCAGAGTTGCAACATACCTAATATCCACAACAGTTCCCATTACAATAATTCTACGTAATTGAAGAAATATAAAAAGATAAATTATAGTAAAATTGTGATGTTTAAAGTTTTTTTAGATATAACAATATGCTGAACTATGTCGAGAATAAAGTATTTTAATAAATTTTAATTATAACTACTTAAATTAATACTTCATAATCATTAAGTGCAGAGTAAAATATAAAAAATTTAAATAAAAAAAAAGGGTTTAGCGTTGAAATGTTGTTGAAATTAGTTTATATAATAAAATAGTTTATTAAATTAGTTTTGGACTTTGGGCCATTTAAGGAAGTAGTATCTTTAATAAACAATATTTATTCATTGACACATTCTATTGTTCGTAAACCTTTACCGGATTTCTTATCCGTTAAATCTTTCGGTGAACCCTTAACACCTTTAGTCGTAAAACTTTCACAAATTTGCGTTGATATTATAGAAACCCACGGTTAATAATTTAATACTGATAAAGATGATATATATTTTTAACGCGTATTTTCTCAACATCTATATAAACAAAAGTAATGATGAATAAAGCTACAAATCATGCATAGACATTTTAATTTTATTTTAAATAGGAGCTAGGAAATTAATTTTGAATAACGTATACACACAGAGTCAATAGATATAACAATAAAAGTAAGTCACCGTTAAGAAATATCTGACAGCTAATTGCTACACAAATTTCTCACAGAGGTTACATCTATAAAAAAGAATAATACACATAAGAAAGAGAGTATTAAAATTTTGATATTAAGAAAACAGCCATAATTATTTTTTCATTGTTTTTTTTTACATACAAGCGGGTTAAATATTTAAATGTAAACTTATATGAAAGTATCAATAATAAACTACAATATATCCAAATGTTCTAGCCAGCTCAAAGAAGGAGCAAATGAGATATTCTTTAGCTTTGACTAAAATATCTTTAATACAATTGTTTAAATCGTTTTTACTGTTAGTCATATCAAAGATTACCTTTCGATATATAAACTCCATCGATAGCGTTTGCGGTATTTACTTTTAATCAAGATTGATGTACGTACGCTTTACGTGGGCAAAATGGTGTTAATGGATTGAAACCTCGTTTACGCACTTTTTGAGACTGATCAACAAAATGCAGCTGCACGAGAACATAAAACCACTAATGAGAAGATAAAAAAACATTCATTTTCATCATTCTTAATAATAAAATTTGGAATGTAATATTGAATCTTGATTTAGTTCTGTCTTGTGTCTGATCTCCCTACTTAATTGCTGCCTAAATTTCTTAACTCATGTATGTTGTATGTGCACATTATACATAGTACCAATTCAAAGAGCGCTATATTTAGTGAATTATTTTCAAATATAAACCTTCTTATCATAGGTCTCAAAAGTATGAGTGTAATTCAAACGCTGTACTTCCATTAAACTACTAGAAACAGCTTCGTTATTACAAGTTGAAAAATATTAATTTTCTAACACAGTTACGAACAAAAGCTTTTATATTATTCAAATGATTATTAAGTCATCCTAGGAATGAGTTAAAACGAAAACAATATAAAATGGGCTTAAAACAGATCGCCTTTATTGTTTATTAAGTGCATTAAAGGAGAATTAGTAATTTGTAAATGTATACACATATACGTTTCTATGTACTCTTACTACAGCGAAATCATTAAATAGAGATTTCTATATAAAAGTGATGGCGATGGATTAAATTAATTCCTATTTTTCACAACCACTAATAAATAGCAGGTTCAGCAAAATTATGACTGTCATCTTCGAAGCGTATAATAATAAATTGGTCAGTGATATTAAAATTTGTAAATCTCCGCACAACTTTGATCAGTGAGATACTTCATTAAACGGATACTTTTCGATATCAAAATTATACAATCTACATATTATAAAATAAAATGAGAGTTGAACTTCTCGTTACACAAAGCTTCACTTTACAAGATTTTTTGCCTAAGTAAAATTAAGAAGCAACCTTACCTTGGCAAAAAAGCGCTTTATATGTTCCGGCAAAAAAGACCAGGCAAGAGCAGAAATTTATCTGAATTTTAAATTTTTTTTTTTATTCACAATATAATCATTATCACCATCATCATTTGATAGATGTTCACTGCTGAACATGGACCTCCCCTAATAGTAGAAAGATTTGGGCTGTCTCCCACCACGCTGGTCCAATGTGGGTTGGTGGGTAGCCAACATCGTGCAGTAACTTTGGCTTGAGTCTCCTGAGTTGTTCTGTGGTGCCCTTTATACCCCTCACACATAATATAATGGACTATCAAAAAACGTTAACGGTTTATCATATGTATGAGTACGTATCACGATCTTTTGTTTCTAATTATTAATATGTCCTATGATTACGTTATTACGGCAAGACAAAAACCAATTATCTATCCCTATGCACATTTATCATACGTATACGTAGACAAATAAACAACATGTATCTACAACAGTTCAAGTATATATAAGTTCAATTATATATCTAGATATTAATTTTAGTTGTAAACTGACAAAGAAATGTAAACCAGAAGTTTTGTAAATTATAAAATAATCGTCATTTTCAAATGACAACATAATGATGACATTCCTGATTGTCAGAATATACTGAGTCATAAAACATATAAAAAATAGTTGAGAAAATTAGATGAAAACCTAAATGTAATAAGCGTCGTAAAAATTAAAAACCATTGCGTTAGTCCTGAAACTTTTTAGTAGCGAGAGTATATTCAAACTGGACCTAGTTTTAAAATATTTTTAATACAGATTTTTCGTTGATAACTTAAAACTTTTAATACAAAAAGTTTGAAAAACCATCTTAGTTGAAAAGAGTTTTCAAACATTTTAATTCAAAAAATTTTCTTACTCTAAATTACTTTATAGTGCTGAAATCAATCTTAGATTTTAATAACATGCTTTTAAAAACATGTTTTTGTCTGTTTAGCAAACTTAAAAATAGTTCCAGTTAAATTTATGTATAACTAAATCATTAATAGAAAAATTTGACGATTCTTTAAATTTAAATTATTCATGACAGTCAAAATATGATATACAATTCTTAATACCTGATGGTAGCGTAAATGACGATGTTACCTTTACTGTAACATTAGGTATACATTCTGATCTTCTCGTCACGAACAAGGAAGAAAAGTGTAACCTAAATAGATTACAGTGATACTAAACTTCAAGGGTTGTTACGGTTTCATTTCATCATCATTTCCACCCATTGAGGTCCTTGGGTGAACGTATATTTATTTATTTTGCTCACTAAAATGTAGAACAAATTCATATGTCGACGAGAGAAAAGCAAACACATTAACGTCCACCTTAATTTGAAATACTATGTAAATATTTTCAATTCGTGGCTAGAAATACGAATTAATATTATTGTGAGCGAAAGCACTAAGCGAAACAAAGCAATTCAAAGTTTGTTTTTAAATAAATACGTTGATTTTATTTTTTCCGGTTTTTAATTATGCGACGATGATAGCATTAGCTATTTTTCATCGAAGACAGCAAAAAGGTTTTTGATTGGATACACATTTTTTTCTAAAACTAAAAGGTAGATGCAGTAAAAGAATGAAATTGAAATTTTCTATTTTTAACAATTTCAGATGATATTTCAATAAATTTAAGTCTCCATGTTTAGAGCGTGATATTGTGCACAAAAGGGACAAACAAATGTGTAAAAAAGGGTCTAAAATGTCTCAACTTACACAAAATAAGATAAAATTTAACATTATTAATTTTAATAATTTTCTTACATCATATTATTAATCTTAAGGTGTGCGTGTAAGTTGTAAGACAAATTATCAATAAACTAAATCATCGTCATTATAGTTACCACATTCTAGATCACGGATAAATAAGCAAACTTGGATTCAGATTTTCTTATTTGAGTTCAAAATGTTAGATAAATAAGATTTAGCATCGCCCAGACTTGGTAATTGCGTCTGTTCTTAATGGTACTGGAAACGAGATACCGATTGCATTATTACAAAAAGAAACCTAAATCAAAATTAAAGTTTTAAACGGCGTATGTGTTAATGTAAATGAAGAGTTATAAATTCTATAGTTTTAGTAAGTTTCGTTTAAACTAGAAAATTATCTCAGAGACTAGATTAGATAAATCACGGGAATTGTATTAAATTTAAACAAAAAAAAGTTTTTTAGATCAAATTATAAAAAAATATCGATACCTTGTCAACACATGGAAAGAAGAGAATTCTATGTGAGCACGCTTATTATTATTAAATTAATACTGATACATATGGTATAATCAAGACAAATGAGAAGCTTTTAAGATATTGATTCTAACAATTTATTCACGGCACATTATCGAAAGTATGACGGGTAATCTAGTGGGTAATCTTTTATGTATTACTAGCCTTTCCCGCGGCTTCGCGTTAACATCGATTTTGTCAAATAGTTCTGGTTGTCGTTCGATATAGATAATATATTTTTTTTAATCCTTAGGAGAAATTTTAATAAAATTTAAAACCTTCTTCAATATAAACTCACTTTAGAAAGTCTAGGGGGTAGTATTTAACAATTTTAATAACGATATTGTTATTAAGAATTAAACATCCCCCACCCCTCACTATTGTGGGAGGCCTATATCCAGCAGGAGATGTCTATTGGCTGATGGTAGTTGTGTCGTACAAATATCATAAGAACCGCGTCAATGTAATGAACAAGCATATCTTTTCAACTCAACCAAACAACAATTAAACACTTATCAACAAGTGAACTAACCTTTTGGTGCATTTGTTTTATTATATATAAAATTATATAAACTGTTGCAGCTTTTAATTTCATTTATTCAATTGTGTTTAAGCTAGGTAATAAGCAAACCGCGAATGTAATAATAGAATTACATTTCAACCGAAACAATTTCAATTATTCTGTTTAGACTAGTCTTAGCTGTTACAGTTCAAGAAAATAATACAAATAATAAATTTATGTTTTTAGGGATCGGTATAAGATAATATTTTCTTTTACTACCACTAGAATAATATCATCAATCAAAATAATATTATGTTAACTAATATTCACATGATAAAAAATAATCAGTGAAAAATGCATAACCGACTATAAACTTTATTAAAAGGTTAAGATTAAAAATATACTGTAAACAATTACTTAAAATTAGGTTGCAACCGCGCTGTTTATAGAATAATTAGCCCGAAGTACATGGCTAGATGACAGCGTAATAATATATTATATGGCAATATATTATACAATATATTTTTATTTACCTTGTGACGTACCGCTTAACATACACACATTTTCTGTATGTTATAATAAAGAAACCAAAGAGGACAGATGTTTATAAAAAATATTAAGTATTTTATCCTTCGTTTGAAACTTTTCAATTTTATAAGTCAGGGTCAGAGTTATAAAATGCGCGTTCCGTGCAATTTTCTACCTAAAGCTTTTCAAAGTAAACTTGGCCTTGTTTTCTATTTAATGTATTGCTGGTGCAACTCTGACAGGATAATAAAAAATATGCCCATTAACTAGTTTATTTCGAATAGAAAACAATTCATGGTATAATTACTAAAAAAATATTTAGTTGTTTGTTCTTAACAAGATTTACGTCAGTGATGTTTCATCTTTTATTCAATGTAATCCAATCGGTAACTTTTAATGGACTTTCGTTTAAACTTTTGACCTAAAATTGTCTTAACAATTAAACTGCGAGGATTCTTAATGATAGCGGAATAAAGTTGATCAGTTGTTTTCAATTAAATTTTCTTAAAACTCAGTAGAAATTTTAACCAAATATAGAGAATATTCCAGTAAAATTGTAAATGCAATTTTAATTACATTCTTGATGTTTTCGCTCTAGACAAAGCCGATGTCACGTATAGTAATGAAAGTCCTTTGCTATACAGGATTACTCGATAAGAACATAATCCCTTCGTTACTCTCTACAGATTACACCTAAGCGAATCTCAGATTCTTATTTATCATATAGAATATAACTTTATTTCGAATGTAAAATGGAGACTTTAATTTTAATCGCTATGACTTTAAGACTTTTAAATTATTGAATATAATTTTTACAAAGTTATAACAAATTCAAAAACGAAATATTTAAGATTTAAAGCTTTTTTGGTATAAGTACTGCCCTGCTATGTTACTCCTTCTAGAGTTCATTAAAATAATTTAATAATAGCGGTTATATTATTAATGAGATTTAAAATGTACGAGAATAAAAGAACGTCTTTTTATATTTCCAGAGCTATACTGCGTATAAACTAACCATAAATGAAACGCAAAGTGTTTGCGAGTCGTTATTATTCAATCAATAGTGACGCGGATGTCGGCAACGAACAATGTCATCCATTATTACAATAACGTGCTCGGAAACTGCGCATTGGTCAATTAAAATTCACCGTATGAAATTGAATATAGCATCAAAACAATTTTTTGCACATGCACTTGTATTATACGCAAACAGACATGATAGAATTCCTATACCGCCAAACATTAAAACCTACTTCTCTACTTTTGTTACGTAAAAAAATAATGGCTTTTATATACATGTAATGTAAACTCTAGAGTACATTAATTAAAAAGTTACGAGTTCATAGGTTGTGAAGAGGCAAACTGCTTACTCGTCCGTACGGACCTTCACAAAGGTCTAGAATAATTTCACAGTAATCGAAGCAACGACCTTGTACCACTACGCCTACCCCAAATTCTAAGGCAAAATTTCGTAATTTAATGAAATATTCATATACAGATTATAATTCAATAAAAAGAAACTTTTCTTTTAGCAAAGATATTTAAAAAAAAATGTGGTAATAGTAAGTAAGTGAACTAAAATTATAAAAGGAGGAGTTTTAGTTTGTTTAAAAATACATTTCACTTGATGTAAGATCAATCTGTGACTGTTAATATCAAGATCGTCCTTTGACTTTTAAACTGACGTCCAATGCTACATTAACAGATAGATTAAATTTTTTACAATTAGTTATGTCTTAAAAACCTTAACATGTTGTATAGAAAAGACATTAAAATTTTCGAGTTTGTGTGATCTTTATATCTTTAATACTATGATGAACATAATTAATTTAACAAGTACATCTTTAGGTTGATTAGTTCACAGCACATTTAAAAATATAAAACTTAATGTAAAAATAGAAACGTTTATATAAGAGTTTTTTTTGTTACAGCTTCATATTTAATAGTTTCCTATCTTAATTCTCTGTTTTTCAAACAGCATTGAATCTGCCTGCAAATCGTAATTTCCAGACAGCAACATATATTTTAATCTACTTTTTTTGTGTATGCTAACGTTAAATTTTAAAATGTTATATAAAAATTATGTATAAATCTTTTAGAAGATTATCAATATTTTAACATGAACAGAAATCCTGTTGACAAGTTTTATGTAATAGTAAAACCTAATACTTATTTAAGTGAAGAACTGGAAAAATTTATTAGCGAAATTGGATTGAACACATATCTAATATTCATGGTCGTGAAACTAGGCAGCTCTAGCGAAAGGACGAAACAGATTTATTATTCACGCTATCAATATCGATCAGACATCTTTAAAAGTCACCTAGATTGAACATTTACACACAATAGATTTTTTTATTGTATTACTTTATAATAGAAGTACACAAAGTTGGCCCTAATAGGTGCAAGCATTCTCTGTAACTCAAAAAATCGGATGTTATAGTAGGTGACACAATGAAAACAACATATAAGTCAATGTATAACTTAAAAATATGTTATTGTATAAATAATAATTGTGCACGTATTTGAGAAGATTTTAATGAATAATAATAAGCACCTTTGTACGCATTGAATTTTTCTTTTGAATAATTAATGAAGTTCACCAACGTCACTGGTGAACACCCACGCACGTTTACCATTATCATATCTTAACAGCTCAATGAACAAGAACTAAATATGAAATCTATGTATTGATTTATGAACTCTGAAAATAAGTAAAATACTATGTAACTTATCTTCTACAAGGCCTTTGTCGGTACAAAGAACGAAACTTTTCGTGGTTCGTTATCTAACATATCACCCTTACATCTTTATATATATACTAGTAGTTGCCCGTTGCATTCGCAATTAAAAAACTAAAAAATAATAAATAACAAAAAATTAATAAATTCAAAACGTTGTTAGCCATTAATATAATATATATCGCATATATCAGCCATTAAGTTGGCTAGCGTCATCCCATTATGCACGGGCGCACGCCAAGAAAGGGAAGATGTTAGTAGGATATATAAAGCCATATTATATACAATATAACCCATATTTATTTCATTATTATATGCAACAGTTTCTAAATACATTTCGAAAGCAAAAATGATAACTTATAAATTCCATTATTTTCAAGTCTGAGAGTTACCTTTTAAAACAACTAAGTTTTCGAAAGCAAAACAACGTAAAGATTTCGAAGTTCTCCATACTTTTTTGTTTTTTAGGTACTTTTAAACGAATAAGTACAGAACTTGGTTCGATTGATGTTGAAAATAATTCCGCGTATCCTTTGTTTTAATTTAAGTTATTAAGTTGTTCGACGTTATAGATTGCTACGAGTAAAAACGATCAATTGCAAAAATTCTTTAATTAAACTCGCCTACATTGTTTTTCAAATATTTCAATTTGATTCTAAATTGTATATGAAACTAACAATATTTTTTTAACTGCACAATGCAGAAGAATGTGTTAAATGTCGTAGAAACACTGTGTATGTCGATATACAAGATATACATCATATACAGTATATAATTGATAATATAACATAATATAGTTCTTTTTACTAACAATATTTTTCATTATCTTTGTTACACGCGTGAAATTATATTAATTATGACAAACTAACAAAAACTATACATTTTTCGTTCCTTTCTGATCCTTAAAGTATTAAAACTGATTTTTCTGTTATACAGTAGACCATAAAATTTTTATTCACTTATGATTTGAGAAAATATTACAAAGACGCAACGGCAGTAATAGCATTGTGCCTGCGTCGAGACAATTTTCCATCAATTGTTAATGGATTCTATTCACTATCATTTCATAGATTCAATGAACGCCATTTTTCTTTCTTTACAACTTTAGCTAAAAAGAAAATTTATTCTGATACGCGTATTTTCTTTTGTATCTATGTGTATGCAGATACACATCTGTGTCCTAGTATCTCCTTTACGGTTAATGTTACGTTAGATACATATTTAGATGTACATTCAATTTATAATAATTATAACTATGATATTAACATTAATTTAAGTATTTAATAACTTCTCAACCTTAGACGAGATGTTTTAAAAGATATTTTGAATAGTGCAATTATACTCTACTTATTTAGAAGCTTTAGTAATGTATTGAAAAAACTTACACTTTCTAAAGATATCCTGCTATAATCTAAACAAAATAAAATATGTACGAGACATAACATCAGGAGCGTAATCTAAATGAAACACAACAGCCTGTCAATTCCGAGGTGACATCAAAGGAATCGTGTTGTATATGTTTGGAAAAGTCTACGAAAATTCTCCAATAGGCATCATCTACAGACAGAGATTGTATGTAACTCAAGCGAATTGAATGTTTATTAGATTTCAAGTTTTCTTTAAAAATAACTTTTGTAGTGACACTTGTAAAATAAGACATTAATAACAGACTTCAACTATATCAAGAATATATAGTTCAGACTACCCTTCAATGGGGATTATAAATCTTTAGAACAGAAATTAAAAAAAATTGTGAGAAATGGCAGTCGTTGTTAAGTCTTCGTAAAGAGATCAAGGTTTTTAAGAAACAGCAAATGATACCTTAAAATTAAGGGCAGGATATGCGTCTGTATATAAAAAATACTATAGTCTTCATACATTTCATTATATTGTTAAAATGATTAAAGGATATTATGTTTGACAAAAATTAACATTCATGAAGACAAAGTATTTAAATGGATGATAAAGAAGCGTAAATAAACTGTCACATGGCAATTCTTCCGTAAACAACATGAGACATGTTTACAACACCGTGTAACTACATTTTAAGCTTGAACAAAAACGAAAGCAAAAGGGGCCCGTTTTACTAGCAACACAAATTTACTTACGAATAGAAAGTTATAATTCCTAACATAAATTTCTAACCAAAACTTGAAATTGCATAGTTATTATAATAAACGTCAAATAATTAAAAAAAATTAAATTAATTATACCTATAATTTTTGTAACGTAGACTTTATGTCACCACAAACCAAAGAAAATTACAAAAAAGAGTTTCAAGTTATCAAAAACATTTCATAATACGTTTATAGTATACATGGTTCATGACCTAAATAACACTCATGTTCCCGCTGCAGGTATTGGATACCTTTTTAACAAGAAAACTCCGAGGACTATTTATTCACCACGTTAGCTAAATGTGTACTAGTGAATGTCACATGTCCACTAAAGCATATGGTTTTTGGATCCTCAGGCTTTCAGATGTTGCAGTCCTTAAAAAAATATTACATGTACATAATACAAATAGTTTAGTTTCTTACGATAATTATCTTTTCGTGAAGTAACTAGTAACGGTAAAGTTTTAAACGAAACGGTATTACGTTCTCATAAACAGTGACATTCATTTCCCATTTAGTAACTATTGATTTAATAATTACGACCCTCCTACACTATACATTATTTGATTCAAAGTGAATTTAAATGTCGTCTTGTATTATACAATCATTTGTTGAAATGATTTGTAATTCAATTATTACATAATTTTTTTTAAAGTAATTAAATTATGGGCATTTCTTCACACCACTTTTACAGAGTTTTTAAGTGTATTCAACATTCTCGTTGTCTACCTAAGTTCAGTGACCAGCTAATGAAACAAAAGAAAATGTCCTTAAAAAACAAAATAAAGATCATATCGATTTCTATTTAATATTTCAATACAATAACAACAAATCTAGCACACTTGATGCGGAAAAGTTTTTATTTGTTATGTTTTTTAACTAATTAACTGCTACTATCGATGCTGCTATTTTTACTTCTGCTACTACTAATGCTCCTACCATTGTTACTACTAATATTATTTCTGCTGCCGCTGCTACTGCTTCTTCCATTGCTGCTACAACAGCTGATACTATTACCATTGGTACTGCTATTGCTGCTACTACTGACCGCAATATACAGCAGTAATAGTAGCAGCAGTAGTAGTCGCAACAATAGTGACGACGCTTTCTGTTAAAAAAGGATAATACGCTGCAAATAAAACAAAAACATATAAGAGAACTAGAAAGTAAACAATCTAAACAACATTAAAAAATTCAAGCTGCCGAGGATGATCATGATTGCGAAATATTGCATTCCTAAGCCAAAATATCCGAAAACACCATAGTTATACCTGCATTTATTTTACATAGAAATAACAAAACATAAATGGAAAGTGATTTTTAAATTTATCTAATTCGTGAAATAGGTATACCAGTCATATTTATTGATCGCACACACACAGATATGTATAAACTACAAATAAATAGAAAATATGGTATTCGATCGATTAATGTTGCCGACAAAAATAGATATCATTGAAAGAAATAATTACTCGATGGAAAGTCTGATTACATGTACAATACACGGTATAACATTATGTGACTATCCCTTTCTTCCATTTGATGTCAATTATCCTTATAGAATTATTATAATCGTACTTTACGTGACCAGGTCAATAAATGCTTTACTTTCATAGTATTTTCAATGTTTATATTTTAGCCGTTAGTTAATT
>DWLS01003748.1:0-15186 GCA_018246255.1 Pachliopta kotzebuea | reverse complement strand
CCGGTCGCGCTGGAAATCTATTGGAGAGGCCTACGTTCAGCAGTGGACTGCAATAGGCTGAGATGATGATGATGAACTATAAGCAGCTTACCATCAGATAAAGACCATGCTTGTGTCGTCGCTCCGTGAAATAAACACTATCTATAGTTTTCTAAGTAGAAGCAAAAAACAATTTACAAAAAGGAACCTCGCAGGGAAAAAAAATTTTTTTGTGATACTCTCGAACCATCCAATTGCTTCAACTGAACAGCACTACGATAGTAATAAATTACTGTGATTTATCATTATGTAAAATATAAGCCCTCTTTTTTGTCTTTTCATATACTTGAATACATTCGTAATTGAGGAGCTGTGAACAGCCTAAACTCCCCACCAACCCGTATTGAGCCAGCGTGGTGGGAGACGGCCGAAATCCTCCCACTATTAGGTGAGGCTTTTATCCAGCAATGGACGTGTATCTTATCATGAACATTTAGTATTATTATAAACAGCTACTTATTATGGAGGTGATTTATCAATTGCCAAGTAATTCTCGAAGAAACGATATTTATTTTACAGTGTTTATGAAAAAATTGTTTATACGTTGTTTTTAAATAAATTTACACATATTATGATGAGAATATTAAATTTTTCCAGCCAAGCTTGTCTACTTGGTAAATGCTCTTGCCTCTCTCCTCAGAAGGATCCGAGTCCTAGCAATAGTCTGTTCGACTTTATGAGCAAAGAGTATTAGAATATGTAAGTAGTTGTTAACAAACATTTATTTTTGACACTGCCCTTTTGTTTAACTTACTAGGAATCAGATAAAGCTGCTACATTGTGACTATTGTGCCGTAAGAACGCTATTGTTTTAATTGTGAATACATTCAAATGAAATCGTTCATGTTGTTCTAACAACGGTATTTAATATTATTTTTTGCTTTGTTAAAAAAAATACAATGTAACTACTACTATTACTAACTGTATGAATAGGACATAATTAAAATTACGGAAATTTCAAAAATAATTCGTTATTATTTTTAGACTAGAATTGACTACACAGTAACTATTTCTATCGGTAAAGTGTAACGAAAAAGGGTACACAGTAGGTGTATTGTTATACACTAAATAAAACCTAACCATGACACTACATGTTGTGGAGATATCTATTGTGCTGCCAGCGAATAAAAAATTACAGATATTATCTACAAATTAATATTATTATTACATATTTTACTAGATATTAAAATTAAAGGTAGTATATATCATTATCTACCTCCGTGGTACGGCGCTTACCGCTGGTCGTGTATCTTAGATTCCAGGGTCACATTAATAGTATAATTTGTACGATATAGTTACTACCCCAGTAGTCAATCTACCGTCATAATAGCAATACCATATGCTTGTGAAATTACTGGGATAACGAGATTTAACACCTTACGTCTCAAGGCGATAAGCGCAATGTGATGCTGTGTATATCATTTTAACCAATGCCACGTTATTATGGGTAAGCGTATCACTTACCATCAGGTTAACACCTCGCTTGTCTCCTCGCCTCGTCGCTTAAAAAATGTTGTGTTGCGGTTGTTATACATTGAACAAGAGTATTGGGGGCGAACACACTTCACATATCCTAGACGTGTCTACACAGATCTGGTAATGATGTGTAAAATTGAAGGTTAAGGTTAACGCATTTTAGATAATACAAAAGAAAGATAAATAAAACCAAAGAAACGCTTACTGTTTGCGATACCAAATTACTATTAAAAAATCATCAAATGAATATTTTGATTATATCAACACCAATTTCAAAATCACTCCTCGGAATTTCCCAATTCGTTCTCGAAAGACCTATGCGACATACAATGTTCGAGTCTCTATTACTATAGAGATAAGGTTTATATTAATAAATAGAAAATTCTAGTATAATACCGTCAACGGAAAATTATGAGAGTAAATGGGCAAACAATCAATTCGCCATTGAGACGATGTAAACAAACAACGCATTGTCATTAATATACAATTAGACAATAGACATATAAAAAACAATAAACGCTTTATAGTCAAATCATTAAACCTATTGATGATTTATTGACACACTGGAATAATTCTTAATGTATGCATAGGAGACCTTGTCCAGGATTGTAAAGTCTTCACACGTCAGTTTTCATGTCACATTTTCAAGGTCTGTGTGTTTCTACCACACAATAACTGTATGCAAAAATGTATTTATTTAAATCGACATGTCATATTCACTTTTACATTATAAATAACTAATTTAAAAAAATTTACTTTTACGTCAAAACTAAAATTTTACAATTGTCAAATTCTAAGTATATCTCAATAACTGAATTAAGTATAATGTTTCCGTTAGTATAATTTGTTACTGTGTATATATCTTAATACAACTTTTAGCTCTATTTCAAATTCGCAGTTGATCAAAAGATATTTAACTTATTCATTTATTCCAAACTTTCTTAAAATTTACATCACATGGTATCCTTCGGATCCCGAACTAAGCATAGATCAGGACCCTTAGATACCTTGTTTCCGCAGTGTGTGTATATGTGTAGGAGTGAGTATGTGGGTATTGTCGTAATGTTAAACCTAAAAAATAAATCGAAATTAAACCCATTGACATGTTGCTAAATATACAGTATATTTATTAACAATACCTAATAGTTAATAATATTATTTCTTATGTACAATTAATTAGGTTGAGGTTTTAGTTCACAAGCATGCTTATTAACTTCATGATGCAATAATAAATACTTGATACAAAGTTGCAACTGATTGTATACAATTTTAACATTCTGTAATTACTTAACATGACAATTATCCAGTTATATAATTTTATGAACTGTCATGTAAGGAAATACAAAGTTATAATAACCAATTTAATTATAATAATAGTTAATATAAACGACAGTAAAGTTAAATATAACTTTTAAAATACCTTTGATAAAAAATACGTTAACAATTGAACAGTATAGTTTAGCTGAAATCAACTTATTCAAAATAATTTTAACTTTCCTTATGATAAAGTTAGAAATTGTAAAATTTTTATAGAAAATAGTTGAAAGTACATCCTTTTCAATAAAGAAAGCATTAAAGATTAAACTCAGAATATAAGCGAAAATGAGACCTTTCTTCGTCATAAAAATAGACGGCCAGAACTTAACTGTAATATCGTTCACCAAATTTAATATGAAGCTTTCCGGAATCACTCAATTTCATACAAAACAATTTGGGTCAAACGTTTTACCCTTCTAGAGTAAAACTTTTCATATCACAAAGGGTTTCATTTACATATAAAATATACAGATTGCATATTCATAAAAATACTAAATGTACAAATCCGTCGCCAAAATGTTTAAGACGATATTGACTTTTTGTTCTTGTTCACAGAATACCACTGTAATATTTATACGAATTACAAATTTTTCTTCCGAAAAGAATTTTATAGCACAATTTGATAAGTAGTACCCTGGAGACATTTTCAAAATTTGGATGCGAGAGGGAGCGTAATGCCATTCGAGATCACGGTCGTGTCATATAATGAATTTTATTATTTCCTTGTCTCTTTGTTCCGGGTCATCGCAAAAAGGGCTCGACATATTTTGACAGGACCTTCACTGATAGCTAAAGTTGTCATACATAGAAAAATTCAACAGCTGCTTGCAAAGAGCCTTAGTTTTAAGTCGGGGCCAAATGTGGACATATCGCCTAAACAGCTTTGCTATTTCTTATTGAAACCGATCCACTCTAAAGGGTTCAAAATCTAGGTACTATGCAGTACTGAAGATGTAAATAAACTTTGGTACTCAAATATCATCAACCACGAAACTAGCCATTAGTTAATTTTTACTACACAGTCTATATACTTGATTCCATCTCGAATTTATCTTTCTAAACAGACTTAGAATAACTTTAACCGTGAACTGATCTTGATAATACTAATGACTATCTTAAGTGAATTATAATGGGTCTAGTATATTATTTCCACGAATAAAATCGTAATCGTAATACAAAGTTACTAATCATTCTTCGACTGCTCAACTACAACTTTACTGTCGCTGATTACGTACAGAAACTTATGTTATAATACAAACTTAAACTGTTTCCTTTTAAAAATATTTACTTATTAATAAATCGTAATTGTTTCAGGTATCAACCCAGACTTAAATTTTTTTACTCTAAATTTTGAAATAAATTATTGTGAAGATGTATTTCCAAAAATTTTAACTATAATTTAAATAAACAAAGATATGAAAACTAAACAAGTATAGAAATCCATTATATGATCAATTCTGGTATCATTTGTTATAAGGAAGTTATGAAAATAAATAAGGACAATAATCAAAACAAATCTTAATGCCCCAAGAACGTATTTATTGTGGATTTGTATCATGAATATTTAATGAATATAAATTGTCTAGATAATAATAATAGCAAATAACAATGAAAGCCCATAACAAGTAATTTTAATTAATACGGGTTCAGTCTAGCTTAAACGTAAGTACGGTAACAATACTAAAGCAAACAAAAACAAAAACTAAATACGAAGAGGCTACGTTTTAGAGACTACAAATTTGATTATATAGGTAAGGGTCTCTTAGAGGTCTAAAAACGGTGTTTCATTATATTTGATACGATGTATGAATAATAGGTAATATTTATTAATCTGAGCCCCAGTATTGACTTATAACCATAATTTATTTGATCTTATGAAATTATTTGTTATACAATAAATAGCATTGTAACGTTTATGGCACTTAATGTATTATAATGAACATATTTATCTTTCAGCTCGTTTCCTCCACGTGAATTTTAATTATGTTATAATGTAGTTAATAGGTATAAAGTTATTCCTTTATTAGTATACAATTAAATTTTACTAAACAGTACTAATAATAGTAAATATATTATTAACCTCTCGTTATTAACTGAATTAACAAAACGTGGCATGAAGCTGACAATCGGATCGGCTTGAACTTGACCCCTACTGTTTTGCAAGTCCCCTCTCTCGCGCTCACGCGCTGCAACCAACGCACTCCTCGCAGTCCACAGTACAAAGTGGAACGTGAACCCGCTACCATGTTCCCCAATCCTTTCGACAGAAAGCACTCTACCATAAGACAAGTTCTGGACAGATTTCTAGACACGAAAAGAACACTGCGTAAAAATGTCCTGTCCAGAAAAAGTAGTAACACGTCTTCTATATCGACGAGTTCGTCCGAGAGCCGTAAATTTTTCGGTTTCGGTATCAGGAGTTCTTGAATGGGACTATCTGTGTCAATGAATGAACTGTAAAAGTGATTTTGTGTCTTCAATGTCCTGCGATTTACTAGTCACCGTTGTTTAGTGTACTTGACATTTTTGGTAGTTGTCTTTGTATTCCATTACGCTATACAAACAACGTTGAATCGTTTAGAGAAAAACAATTCATAAAATGTTTAACGTTACTTTATATTCCTACGGTATTGAACAAAAATAATTAAAGTTGACAAAAGATATATTAAGTTTTAAACAAATTCGATACAGTTTGCACAAAAATTATATAATATTTAAACTATACAACACTTACTACTGTTTCACTTGCACTGAAAAGGGTAATTTGCTACCAAATTTCCTGACACAGTTCGTTGTTTACAGACTCAAATTTATTATTATTTTCATGTGACATTTGTGTGTGTATATTTTCATGTGTATTGTATATTATCGTGTGACACATATATTATTATTTACATGTGATTTAAGGTATTTTATCTTTATATATGTGTTATGAAATAGATAATGATATAAAGTCATTATAAGTTAATCAATTGATAAATATGTTGCAGAAAATTACCAATAAATACATTGGAAAATTATATTTATTAATAATTCTGTTGCCGGCGACGGCTAGGTAGATGCCGCAAACGCCTATTTCTGTAGCTAAGCCGTGGTTTCAAAACATTGCCTTGTTCCGGTTTGAAGGACAATGTAGCCGGTGGCTAGTTAGCTACAATTCTTATTTAACAATTCAAAATAACAAACTTAACCTCGCGATTGGTTAAAATCTTAACTAGCCCCTCATTTTTATCGTCGGAGTAACATTTGCTTGTAGATGAAGGCAAACTTCACTTTTTTCAATAACAACAAAATTAGTTTTCATTCTCTATTCTTTACCACTGCTTTATATCTTAATTTAGTGGAAGTTTTTGGTATAAATTCTGATTATGTGAAACATCATCGCCCATTCTTAAACCTCACCATGGTTATGGCGGCGGAGGTATAGAGTCTCAGTCGTAGATATTTTTCAAAATCATCGCCAACTTAAATCAAGGTTTTTGTAAATAAATAACGATTTCTCTCATAATGTTTATCGTAAAATATACACCTTTTTGGTACTTTTCATTTGTACATCATCAGGGTACTCCTTTGTTATCATTTCACATACAAAATATAAATCAAACAGACTGCAAACCCGGTGACATTTTGTCCGTATGTCGACAACTGTATTTCGTAGCGCGCTTGCGCCATCCACATCTCGTTTGAATTTCGACAATATACCGTCGAATCTTTCAAACACTCAAATCTTGGCACATTACGTTTCATCGATTGGTGTGCTTTGTATTTTGTAATATATCCAATCACCATCCAGTTGGTCTTCCGCACTTAAATCATTAGAAAGAAACACACATCTTCATCACTATTATCAATTAATAACAAAAGTGTTCATGCCTCGCCAACTGTTTATATATGTTTCTTAACATAGAAGTATAATTTCTTTATAGAAATGACACACTACACTTATGTGTAGAAAAATAATAACAAGATCTAACTGAAAGTTAAGTACTACAAAATAACAACGAGCTGGATCTTCATTTATTTGCTTGAAGACCCAGCATCTCACAGCGTTGGTCATCTTTTTATACTGTACAATAATCATTTATTAATCTTTAATATTTAATAATAAAACTCATCTATAACAGTAATATAACACTGCTTAAGATAGATATACATACACATAAATTTAACATTTTCGGATTACTGTGGCTGTATAAAAATTGAGCACGGATATGGAAGTTCCTAAGCTTATCACGTAAATATTAAAAAAATGTATGTACCAAAAATACCTCTGTTTTTGACCCAGGTAAATTAGAGATAGGAATAACTATCAAACTTCGTCATTCTAGTTAGAACATATATCATATTTTATAATAATATGAATAAACCAAATTGATCCAACCAAAATCTTTGTCCCGGCGAAAGGAGATATGCGAAGGCAGATCACTACGTAAGATCAAAATATTTACTTACATAATGAAAAATATAAATTCTTATACGATTATTACAAAGAGTATATCTTAAACACTGTATTCAATATAGTTGAAGTTTTAAAACAGTAAGGGTTATTCTCAATTCGCTGTAACAGCTCCACATTTTTACACACCTCCACATTTTACAGACCTTGGTATATACAGAACTCTCCCGCGCCAGACAACACTTCGCCTAAGTTGATGTCAGGGACGTACTTTGACCTAGTAGTCTAATCGCACGATCAAATTTAAGTCATCGCCATTTATATGTAAGAAGAGCAACGTACCACATAATCTTGAGAAATGTATGTATATTCTCGTACGTTTAGTAAATTGCACAGTAAACTGGTCTGGAAACGTCGGCATTGCAACCGTGTGGCGTGTTAACTTGTGAAACTACACTTTCTAGCCGCGCGGGTTGAAAAAACGCGCGCCGAACGCCCGGAAGGCTCGCCCTTGGCTCCGTAATAATATTCAATGTCGAATCCAAAATGTAACCGTTTCTAAAAAAACGTGTACACAACTGTTATTAGACCGTAAATATTGATGTAAACCAATGTGGTCAATCCTTACAATAACTGAAAACTAGCTCTTCTATTTTTTGTGTAGGGACTGGTGCGAATCTATCAAAAGTATCTTTGCTGGACAGTCAGGGGTTATATGGAATTTTTACCCAACTTTAGGATGTTAAAAGATCCTAGAGACCTACAGTTGTCTCCATATCAAACATAAACAGGCTTCTACTAGGTAAAACCTCCTCAGACCACAGCGGCACTTAACACCAAGTGGGATCCTGGTTAAGCATTATGATTAGTAAAAAAAGGGATATCTTTTACATTTTAGATAAAAATTACCTAAGGACCAGCTTTTCCTTAGCACCCTTTTTAAAGTTCTTATTTAACAAAGTCTGTTAAGTCTGATACATTACTTTTTTTTGTATTTCTATCCTGTATCTTTAATAGAGAGAATAATCCGTGTATTGTTATGGGGTAATTGAATGATGTTGTAAACATGTTTTCTGTGAACAACGAAACGAAAAGGATGTTCAACTGACAGTGATACAACAATAACACCCTAGTTCAGATGTTTATACAGCACTAAATTATTTCTAACGTCATTTTAGGACCTGTAAAGTTATATTGAATTTTCAATGAACTATGATTAAGTTTTGAAAGTCTATACATCAGCTTTGTTAACAAATTAAAATTAAAATACCTTAATTCTATTAATATAATTCTTTAACCTAAAAGAGATATATTCCTTTTCTTCGGACAAACGTCTTTTTTTTAAAAAATCTTTAAGCAAGAAATAAACTAAATAATCTCTCGGTTTAATGCCATATATATCAAAATATGTCTCGTGAAAATAAATGGAAAATGATAAATCTCTACTATTTGTGGCAAATCCAATCCTAATAATTCTTCATTTACCGGCGTTAGTGCTGACTAGTGAATAACATTTTACGCTGAATGTATACATTAAATACTGAATATACACTAAATGTTACCTTTTAAAATTTGTTTGCAGGTACATAAATAGAGAAATGGACTGACGTAGAACAAGCTGTGGAAGAAAGACAGAAACTGTCGTCCAAAGTCATGCAGGAATATTACAGAAAAATTTTCAATTTATAACATTTGATGGTGAAGAATATTCTATACAGAATGACAAAGGAATTTCCTTAATAATAGTGTTATAAGCTTATGTTAAAAATTATTATGCTAGATTATATCCAAATGAAGTTATTTTATATAAATTAATATACTTATTTTAATTACTAACCTTATATAAGTTTATAGTCTACCGGGTGAGTGCAATACACTATATATATAAGACATGCAATATGACTTTGTAACGAATTTTCAGGTAATGTTTTGAATTAGAGATCAATTTAATGACAAATAAGTATGTACTTTCAAGTATTCTAAAATATAACATAGACGGTACCTAAACCAAAACTCTATAATTTGTCAAGAAATTTTAAAATAATAACTATCATTGTTAATATATTATTAGTTTCAGTCATGCTTTTATTTATGTCGAAAATCTTAAATTTTTTTGCAATTCCTGTTAAAAATACATACTAAAAATGGTTAAATGTATATATGAACGACCAAAATCAATAAAATATGTACAAACTTCATGAAGATCTTTTAAATACTGCGTTAGCATTTAGATTATAATGCCTTTAAAATTTATGCAATTTTTAAACTATCTGTAACAAATATTTACTTCAGCTTCATGATATTCTCAGTTGCTCATGTAATATAACCTTAAAGAAATCCCGTAATCAAGAAGTTATTTTTGACGTCACAATCCAAATAATCAATGCCTTAACTGGCAACAACGTTAGAAATAGAAGGCCCTTCGTCTCTCTCGCCATAGCAACAAATTGCTGAACACGAAACCCTAACTTTAATTTGGTAATGTTTATTAACAAATAACCTAATATGGCATAATTTGGATGTAGCATTGCGTTGGATGTATTATACAACGCGCGATAACTTGCCACAAACATGCTAATTTTTGTGTGAAATATTTACCATCTGACATTAATGCAATATATTTAAATATCTTTAATATTTCTTGAACTACAGCAGACCCTATAATTGTAAAGTTTTTGATTTTGTATCGGTTTTCTTAAGGAATACAATTTGGGCTCGAATTTTACTTTAAACTAGAAAAACACTTGTTAAGAAAACTATTTCGTAGTGAAATCCATTCATTTATGTTACAAAAACAACTTATTTTCTTTGAGTACCGAAGGTATCCGTCAGATCAGTTATCGGTTTGTTTACGACAACTCAGTTCAATGCCTTCACTGACACAAAAAAATATATAGAAACTGTTACGAAGTTATTTTCCAAGCAGACGCAGAGCAAGAGAAAGGTTGCACGGTCGTTTTATTTAATGTTATATCTATAATAACAATGTTTTAAATAAATCTATAGTTGTAAAATGTTTAAAATAAATAGCCATGTTTTAGGTTTTTAATAGGCTTTCCTTGGAAGTAGTCTATGTCCCGCAGCTGACTGCTGCAAGTTGTTGATGGTGATGATGAAAGTGATTATACAAATTTTAAAATAAATTAAATGTATGCCTTCGGAAGTTAGCTTTACGCAAAACACCAAAACGTTTTGATTTTTTGGATAATCTAAGAACAATGTTTATAAAGTTAACTCTTCCTTCGGCGAGATAGATTGAATTATTAGTAATTTCCAATGACATGTTTCATTGACAAGAGATATATGAATTTTATCGAGGAGTATACTATAAACTAGTAAAGAGAAGTAAGTTCATCAATGTACCCAAATAGATAAACTTAAGTGACAAATAGTTGGATAGATTAAAAGCTGATGTGTTACCTTTTATGTTCCTTTTAAAGCATCTGCGTATCGGTAGACTTAGCGCCAGAAATATCTGGTAGAAGACATATAAACATTTGGATACGGACAATGAAAAACTGAAATATGTGGACATCTTTGTAACAGGTTTATATTCAACAGTTGACATCTCTTAAGTAAAGATTATGATAATGAAACTTTTGAAAAGACTTCGTGTCATTGAAACATTGACAGCAATTTGTTGGACAAGTAACATTTTCTACTGACAATGCGTTGATAGGGCTAATATAGCTAATCCTGAACATATTATGATCATTACAAATGTATACATTAATGGCGTGTTGCCAGAAAGCCGTTTTATTATTTAGGAAGGACGGCTCGCGTGCTATTGATAATAAACGTTATGATTTACCAGAATATAACACACGCCATTACCTGCCATTAACAATATGTATAGTATAAATAGGTCCTTATAATATATAAACAACCATGTTTAACTGAATCAAAGCCAATAATCACATTTCTTAAAATGTAATACTCACTCACAACAACAAAGTATGCTAGGTTCAGCAAAACTAAGTTATTTAGCAAAACTAGACAAATAATCATGCTACATATTTAGTTCTCTCTTAAATATTTTAAAATAAAATTTGTAATTGTGGGCATAAAGAAATAATATATAGAATATAGAAATATGTATACGTATCGATTAATTAGTTTAAGCATGTTTACTTTCCACGCCATTAAGAGCTTTAATTCTGTTTATATTTGTTTCAAATACAGTTCAAATATCAGCATCTTGACTTTTTACTTTAAAAAATCCATTTTTAGCTTTTATGTTTTCGTAGTGCCAAAAAGGTGGTGAGTTAAAAATCCGTATTTTCACGTCCTTTCTTTTATGTACTACAAAACAAGAGTAATTATGAAGCGAAGGTCCTAACCATATAAAAGGGTTATTTTTAAATAACACTGCCCTGTATTCTTCAGAAGTTCCCTATGTGAGACAACTTATACTCAACCGTTAATAATTTAAAATATTTTGTTTAAAAAATTTATAGTAAAGCAAAGCGTACGCTGATTATTTATTTATTTATTTATAATGCTTCATGCACAAAACAATAAGTACACAGGCGGACGTAATGCCATATGGCATTCTCTACCAGTCAACCGTTGGGCGTTACAACAGCAAATGCGTAGGTGCGAAAAGACAAATAGAAAGAGGAAGAAGACTGTTATATAAATTTAAATAGAAACAATAAAAATATAAATAAGTAGACACAATACATACATACTTACATACATATATACATACATTATCGTAAGCGTAAGCGGATACATCAAAGCATGAAGTTCGCGAAAGCCGCGCTGCTCTCTGAGCTGACGTCACGCGGCTAACTTCACTCTGCTCGCGGTACAAACCGCGCGTAGATTGCTCATTACCTTATGCGGAGGATTTTCGGCGCGAGATTGCGTTCCGGACGTAGTTTCGCGCCGAAAATTTCTACGCTGTTATTATGCTAAAACGTTTTGGTTTTAATGACTAATATACTATCACAAAGTGAAAATATTAAGTTACAATGAAGACCAAGGATTATACATGGAAAGGATTAAGCTAATAATAACAGAAAAGTCGAAACGTCTGGATTGTACTCCCCGGATTGACTGATTGTATTGAACGGACATACTGTTGATTTTACCTTAACATAGGATTTGAAACGGGCCTCTGGAAATATAAGTGGTTTTTATTTGGATTATACTATTATTGCTTATGGATGTAACTTCGACTAATTCAAAACATCAAAGAAGTGGCCTTATGACCGAGAATAATAAGACATGACAACAATAACACAAGACATGGCGTCAGAGTTACAATCAAGAACAAAGAAGACGTGGCTTCGGCTTTTAAAACTACCAAAATTTTCAGATAATTACTAAAAATAAGACCTGGCTGTATGGACTTAAGTTCTTTGCCTTTCCCCTCAGGGATAAATTAATATCATCATCATCATTACCTTATGCGAGTCATTTTATTACCATAGCTTTAAATTATACATAAAAAATTATATATGAAAAATGATATAGCCTGGAATACTACGCCTTGGGTACTAAGTAGACTAATAAACTTATTTGCAATTACCCAACTCACGATATGATAAAGTAATAATAGTTTGTAGCTTATTATAATTGTGTAATGTTTTGATGATTTAGATAAGGTGATTAATAATTCAGATTGTTTCAAAAGAATGTGCAGCGCCATGTAAAACTAAAATTAAACTACACGGTCTAAGTAAAACAGCGTTATCCTAATTCATATTTTTATATAAAACCATTGTATTTTGATCACTGTATAGTATGCTGCATATAGGTAGTGGCCGACTCTGATAACTATACCCATAATTACGAAACCAAAATCGTGTACATCATACTTCACAAGATATCAAACCTTCTAATTGACATTGTGACTTGTCAAAGTCTAATATTTTAATACACTGTTTACAGTTTAATATTTAATTAACGGTTATCATCCTTTGTCCGAGAAAAGTGACACAATAACCGCGATAATAAAAAGACTTACTGTGTACCGAAACGTTAATCAAATACCACATACCTGAACAAACGGCATATACAAACTATAATTAAAAAAAAAGGATTATTTTAATCTATCGATGGACCCCAATTGGATTTTAGATTTATTTAAACGTAATAATAATTCATATGTATAATGCAGTCTTTCTCGCACCCGTCTCCGCGTCCGCACTCCAGTTTTCCATCATTAAGAAAAATGTTAAGAAAACATGTATCTTGTTATCCAACTATTTATTTTATAGAACTATAATTATGTATATCCTATCAATAAAGTGGAAAGAATATAAAAAAAAACATTCTCTTATAAATGCTGTTTTTTACTAGTTCTTTTTTTTATCGTTCTATACGCTAGAGTTCTTCAGGGACCCAAATATATGTCGTTTGATAAATTTTCTCCTTAACCGGTTTGACGTTTTTCGTAAGAAAACGAAGAAATTGGGTACCAAAAATTGGTAACATAAAACAATTCTTAGAAGCAATTGATATTTACTTTAAGTTGAAAACATAATGATCACAAAGTAATCTGCAGCTTTTTCTTTGGAATTATTTCCTTTTTGACCAAAAACCTTTTACGATACCCTGAAGATACGGTGGCAGTGGCAATATTTTTAAACATGTTCATATTCCACACGGAGTATGTAAATTCAGAAGTTGTAGATACCAACAAAAAAAAATAATATCCCTTTTTTCATTTTATTTATTTATGTTAACTTTCGCAGTTATTTACGTTGCTATATAGGGGCTTGAAATAATAACAGACATTATCATTTATTTATTATTTATTACGATTAAATTTAATAAGTATATTAGTGAGAACTAGGATGAAACAGATAAAACAGTGAGTCCTTTTAAAAGATAAAACATTTAAAAAATATAACCTTGAAAGAGGATAATTTTAAAGTCCGCATTCAACTTAAGATTTGAAAAAAGGTTATTTTTTTACAGTTACATCCCCTATCAAAAACCGTTGTATCTTCTCACGTATAAAAAACATAACAAATTAAAAGATCATTAACTTTGATCCGTGTAATCGTTTTTGCCTCAAGCTTTTAAAGTTTTTCACTGTAGGAGATGTTTATTGAAGACAGATTAGAATTTGCTACGAAACAATTACAGTGGTCAAATTATATCTTAAATTTTAATAATTCAGATGTAAGAAAGATTCGTCATTATCATCATTTAAACCGATGGATATTTGAGAAGAATTGTTTTATATAAAATACTTTTTATCGCTT
Organism: Pachliopta kotzebuea; assembly: GCA_018246255.1. Classification (NCBI taxonomy): domain Eukaryota; kingdom Metazoa; phylum Arthropoda; class Insecta; order Lepidoptera; family Papilionidae; genus Pachliopta; species Pachliopta kotzebuea. The sequence goes on along the minus strand of DWLS01003748.1, from coordinate 738 downwards.
TAACATTCCGGTTCATTACATTTCTCTTTACTGGTAATAGGTTTCTCTTGATGGTGACCGTCTAGGTAGCTATCCGCAGCTCCTATTTCTACCGCCAAACAGTAATGTGTAAAAATTACTGTGTTCTGGTTTGAAAAGTATGCTAATGAAATTACTGGTGTAACGATACTTAATACCTTACGTGTCAAGGCAACGAGCGCAATATGATGCTGTTTATACCATCAGTGACAAGCGTATCACTTACCATCAGGTGAACACCATGCTCGTCTCATAGCCTCGTCGAATAAAAAGAACTGATAGAGTCTGTCACGATTTGTGACATTAATTGCTAATTCGGTGTTGAGGAGTTCAAATGATGAGTTTTATCCAACTATCCCAGTGAGGCATATTATCATACTACATAAAATCGCTTTGATCCGTCAATATCAATCAAAGTGTATTAAGAGAATGCTGGTTATCATTTCTGACTGAATGGCATACATCAGTAACTTTAAAGAAATCTAATTATCATATTAAAATACATTAATCAATTATTATATAACAGCTCACCACAAAATAAATATTATGGTAATAAATACTTAGTAGTTTCGATATGATGAACTTTAAACGGACGGACATATAAATAATTAAAATATCATAAAATTACGAAAAGGTCTGTGGCAATAAATATCTTAATACAAATAAATAATATATACATTAAGTTGGCATAGCGACATCAGAAAGGGAAGATATTTATAT
>DWLS01003747.1:0-15187 GCA_018246255.1 Pachliopta kotzebuea | reverse complement strand
GCATTCTCCTGTACACCCACATTTCGAAAGCTTCAAGTTTCTTGCTCATCGATTCTGTGAGGGTCCATGCTTCGACTACGTACAGGAGATTAGAGAAAACGTAACAGCGCGCCAGTCACGTTCGTAGCTTTTTTGCCATTATTATTTTTTAAATCCTAAGAATGGCATAAAATTTCCGGATACTGTTTTGGTCACTGTCAATTTCCACTAGTAAGTGGACAACTAGTCGCAGCGACTAACGAGCGAAAAACGCGCCGTTCATATAAATGGATTCGTTCGAGAGCGTGCCGTAGTCAAAAGGTTAAGCGACGAGACGTCGCTTTGAGACGTTAAGTGTAAAGTCTCGTTACCCCAGTAATTTTACTACCTAACACTTCAAACCGGCACACGGTGATGTATGCACATTATGTTGCATATAGTGTTCGTTGTCAGAATTAGAAACTAGTGATACCTACCTACACGGTCTGCCGTAACAGAGACCTATCGCCAGTGTCATCACAGGTGGAAGGTTTTATTAGATTATGTAATCTTTGGTTTAAACTCAAAGATCAAACCGATTAAAAAACGAAATTTGTTTGTACGTTACATACATAAAATACAAGTTTCTTTATAAAATACGTTGAGAAACTAAGCACCATTAACTAAAATTGCCAACCTTCGTCATTTTCATTTATACTTATTATCTAATCCATTACATCTTCGTATGCTCGTACTAATCAAATTTTCGAAATGATGGTAATTGGTAAATAGTTTTTTTTTTTATTTAAAGTAATTGAATTTTCTTATATTTAACTGGACTTTTATGTGCATGCCTGTTTTTTTCTTTAAGTCGCCAAGTTTTATGTGTACGTTTCCTTTTTATATAAATACGTAATACAATATATTAATATTCACCGTGACTTACATTGAATTACTGACGAGCATTGTTTACATAATAATCATTAAAATTAATTATACCTATTTGTTTTTAATGCGTTCCTAGTATTATCAAGCTTTTACACGTGTATTGTTTTAGTGTTAAGAATTTTGTAATGAGTGGCTTAGACAATTATGATATTGCCGAGATTATATTCCTAAAATCAAATAATTTAATTGTACTATGTGATATTAGGTTCAACTTGTATCAGTTCTGTAGTCCTAGGCTATCGTGAATATGTTTACTTTAGTTCTAATCTTGATGACTAGCGGGATTTTAGTAGGTACAATACCCACATAATTCTGACTTCCTCCAGAAGCAGATTATGTTTTAAAGGTTTCACCCTCTGTCAATTTTTTTTTCCCTTTTCGAACGATGTTTTTGCCCGTGGCCACCACTATGGCCGCGAAGGCTTTATCGGTACCAGCGCTCGCGGATTCGGACTCTGCAAGCTGAACAATATTACTAAAACCTGACAAAAAAAGTTCAGCTGGTAGGTTTCTGTTGTGGCGACCGTTTATGTAGGTACCTCTGCAGCTCTTATTTCCGACGCCAAACAATAGTCTGCAAACATTACTGTGTTTCGGTTTAAAAGCAATTGAAATAATTGGGGTAACGAGACGACACATTAATGTGGCGCGGTGTATACCATCTTTATATTCTCTGATGATGTTAGCACTGACTCGTCATTTGTGACGTATACAGCTCATCTGATACTGGGCACGCGGACCACGGGGCCCACGGCCTATTTATACCATCTTAACCCGCACCATGTTATAGGCAATCCTATCACTTATTATCAGGTGAACGTCTCGATTGTCTCATCGCCTCAACAGATAATAGAAATTCTATCAAGTATGTTTAACGTTTTTTTCATATGAATAAGGTAGTAAAAAAAAAGGATGAGCGCGTTGTACAGGAAAACACTTGCCAAATATATATTTAGCTCGCCGTCTGAACACAATAGCATTTTATCTATAGTTCTGTACATGTATAAAGATAATTTGGCATAGTATGCAATTATTAACAAATGTTTATTTTCAAGTTCAACAACCAACAAATTTGCTAGATTCATTATGCGCTGTTATGTATAATATTAGTTTTGTCTTTTAGCTATTTGTAATCTCTGTGTATTTATCGCGCGTAATGTGCTATCTGCTGGGGGCATGTACTCGTGAGCTGTTTTCATTGGACTAACGCCGATGACGTCACGAAATGTTATTTTCAACTAAGATTTTGCAATTTGCTCGTTATGTTATCTCGATAAGATTTAATAGTTCTACATACGAAATCGTCTACGTCGTTTGTTAAGCTCTCGCTATCGATATTTTCAGTTTGTGTCATACTGTGGGACTAAGACTACTTCTAGTCTGAGTTCCATTGCTTTAAATGTTCTATTCTTAATTTTTTTTTATTAAATTCAATATGTTGAAAAAGAGAAACACTCTAGTACAGTGGAGTAATTTATTTGTGTGAGTTTAATTTATTAAGTATGCTAAAACAGTTTTTGTTGGTCTCCCCGTTTTTATCATTCATTATCAATGAATTATCATTGTTAAGTTTTATGTTTACTCTGTTCACAGGGAGTTTGAACCGTTCGCTGCTTCACCGCCATCACCAGAAGACTCTTTCTTCTACATAAGATATCCTAAAACGGACGTCGTATTCGGAAAACCTAAAGTAATTGGCGATATTACATCAAAAATTGCTGAGCAGCAAAAAGACCTAGCCGGGAAAGCGGTGTACAGCACTATTAAAGATAAAGACTGGTCGAAACACACTAAACCATGCCAAGACGTCCTCCACGGCATTTCACTTGTTAATACAACAGGTAAATTTAATTTTAATTGGGGGCGCTTATCTTTAAATAAATTTCGTGTTATCATACAACTTGCCTTGTTTTTGCTTGAAATGAATCCTTGTAATATTAATGATATTCTTTGAATTTTAAAAGGTTTTTAGGTAAAAGGATATTTTGATAAATTTGTATACGTAGAGTTTAAAGGCACTGAAGTTTTTTTATTTGGGATTATAAGCAAAGGTCACAAACATAATTGATTAACATAAACAATATTCATAAGAAATTCATAACGTTTATGATACAAATACAAAAACATAAAGTATTTATCAAAGCGATGTTATTTACTTCCCTCAACTGAAAATTTTCCATGTAAACAAACACATATAGCCTATTTGTGTAGTACCATATAGTTATTTTGTTTAACCGTGTTTTGTGTTCTCTGGGCTTTATTCACTATTGGAGTTTAGTATAGGCGTGTATAATAGTTTTACATTAAATATTTTTTCTTTTAAATCATACATCATTGTTAAAACAAAATAGTAAATAAATATTTACAATAGCAGTAAGCTTGCGTGATTATTTATTCATACAAAAAATATTACTTTTATGTAACATTGTATCAATATTAGTCACATCGACTGTATTGTTTTAAATGTTTTTATAATTAAATCTCATCTCTTAAGTTTTCCTTAAAGAATTACTAAAGGATTTTTGTATAATTATATGCATTTTAGCCATCGTATTATGTTTATAGTTGCGGCTTCAAGAGTTGTCATAAGACGAAGAGCTAGATGAATCCTATCTAGCACCATTTTTTACGGGCAGGTGCATCACTTTCTATTAGGTGCACCTTCCTACAATCAAGTCATGTCAATTATATAAAAAATATTACATATTTTATTTTCCCCAGTTCTCGATTGTATATTCCCTACATTATATCTTCTTATACGTATATTGGCAACACTGCGACTTGCAATACTTGTTCGTGTATGTCTGCGCCCTACTAAGAAACCGGTTTATCGTCTTTGTCTTTTATTTATATGTCCCGTATATTTTATATTGAAATTAATAAGTTCATTGATAAAAGGGAAACCTTGCCGTAAAGTTTAGTAGTTTAGTGTGAACATTGAGACCGGACTTGTTTGTTTTATTCTAGAAGTGAACGATATAAATAATCCTTAAATTCATGTTATCAATTCGCAAGCAGTTTTCAAATATTGGTTTAGTGAGTATATTTTGTATTAAAAAGGACAACTAATAATTATATTGAGACGTAGATTAAATACTCGTGAATGGGACCTAATAAGGTCTTAAAATTTTTATATTGGAGAGGAATAAAAATTCATTTTAGGTTATTTGCATGCTTGATATTTTTTAGAAGAATAGTGAATGAGTATTTTTTTTAATTACAGCTTTTAATTTATAATTAAGTATATTTAAACGATAAGTTTTAAAATAGATAAGTTTTGATAAATTTTAAATATAAATTTGCGTGTTTATAGTGGTCTCATATCACGTGGAATTATGTTTATCGTCATTTCTAACACATTCCTTATTCAAGGTCCAATATCTTTCCTTTCATTTCCCTGTCTTTGTTATGATCCTGGTTTAATACGGGCGGTATTAAACCTTTAATGATTTACCAACTACGTCTTTAATTTTTCCATTATGTTCTCTTTATGTGAGAAAAAACAAGGATACACTCGATTTAATTGTTTTGTATCCCATTGTTGTAATACGGGTTTATTAATTTAAAGCCAAAACTACTGACCTTTTCTGTTAATGGGAAAAAACCTTTTTTTTTTTAAAAATACGTTATTTTGTTCAACCACTACTACTAGGTTGTACTTGCAGATATTTTCATTAAAAGTTTAGTAATTGAATGATTTAGAATGAATGTTACGTTTTTGTATACATAATATTTATATAAAAATCAAAGTTTATTGAATGATTGGGCTAATAAAAAGCTTAAGGAAATTTTTTCAAGTTGGTAAATATAGCAAATAATAAATTTCTTTTGTTAACAGTCACTTCGAAGCCCAATTCGGCAGGCGCAGAGAATGGGATCAAAAACGAGGGTGCGGCGTGCGGCAACTCCGTCGTCAAGGTCAGTGAATAACATTAAACACCCGGATGTCTCAACCTAGATTGTTAAAAGCTTAGACGGAACCCGAAGAAAGGACAGTTTATTCTTATATTTCATATTCAAAAACTTAATTATAACACTCTCTTAAAGATGAAAATACATTCCTGTAATATAACAATACTATTGTAGAGAATGAATTATTTAAATATCATCTCAGAGTAAACAGAGATGTAGTCTAATTATAAAATGCAGAAGAAGCATATACTCTATTATCTTTAGGACTCCAACTTTAAGGACAATATTTATTTTCAACATTTAAGAAGAATGGTAAATAAACATAATAATAAGAAAAGCTATCCAAGCCATTAAAAATTGTTGATGCGTTTGTATTGTTTGTAAGAAAATGTTTACTTGGGAGTACATAACTTAGTACACTAATGTTATTATAATTGAATATATCGTAATGACAGTCGATCGTAAGAGATTGTATAAAAATCGCCTATTACAATAATGTAGGATGCGTACTCGTACAAGGGTCAACAGTGTTGTTTAATAAGACGGCATTGCATTGACATTGGCATTGGGCTGGTGCCAATGTAATATACCGATAAGTGTAATTTTGTTGATAGTGTTGAATTATGGAACCATTTGGGGTTACTGGTTGAATACGGAAACTAATAAACATATAAAACTTATATTCATACACGACGTACCTCTGCGACAAGAATATTTTATTATTTCTTTTGTCAATTTAGAGAGTATTAAAAAAAAATATACGACTTAAATCAGTTACAAGACTCGTGACTCGTTCATAAACAGACTAACCCCTTGAGTATCGATTTATTTAATATATTTTAAAACTCTGGACGTATTTAATTTTACTGTAATATAAAGACGTGTTTCATAAATAACAATAAAATAAAATTTTATTCAAAAAACAAGCAAATGAATACAAGATTGATTAATATGATTAATTCCGATAACGAGTTAGTCTCGTCACCTGTAACTTTGGTTATTCACATCGATGACGAGTCTCACTCGTCAAATGTACCCAAAAGGTTAATATTACCGTCACACGTTTGCGATTATTTATGACAATCGATGCATTTAATCAATAAAATATTATAGGTGGCGCATCAGATGATCCAGTCCAGCCGACCCCCGCGTGGGTTCACTGTGGCCTCGCCTGTGGAAGAGGAAGCTCAGGCTCCAGATTCCCACCAGTACAATCTTCACGCGCGTCGCGGTAGCAAAAGCCTGCCTGCCACACCAGCTCATTCACCACACTCAAGTCCAACTAGTCGCAGAAAGATGATCGGCAACCGGTAAATATTAAAATGTTTAAGCATTCATTAGATCTACTTTATTACGTTTTTTAAGATCACTGATGATAGGTCTCTGGCTGAGACCGTCTGTTCCCTGAGCTGCATTTTGATGCAGAAATAGGAGCTCCGTAATATTTGCATACTATACATCCGTAATGTTTGCAGTAATATGCAAATATTATTGTGTTCCCATTTCCGCATTTTAGCCTATTAAATTAGGGTGTAATAAAATGTCGTGTGGCTCAAGTGATGAATACAACGCACTGCAATGTTTATATTATATATCATGATCGGCATATTATAGTCGAGTATCACTATCAATAGTATCCGGTATGTCCTATAGCTTCGATGATGATTACCGTAAATTCTGGTGAAGAAAAGTTCAAATAATATAGTAAATATGTTCTACAAATATTGAAATCTCTCTTTTATTTGTCGTATTCTTTACAGTTATTTTACATCACCGTTTGAACCAGTGGAAGATGCGAACAACCGATCCTGGTTGACGATGGCATTGCTGGGCTTCAAAAAAGATCTTACGACTTCTACTTCTACTCTAGCTGAGGAGGACGCAATTGAAACCAGATTGCAAAGTAAGTAAAAAATAATTACTAAGATTTGTGTATGTGAGACATGGTTATAGCTTTCTTAGCACTTTTATTCGGAACTTCTGTGCTTTGGATAAAAGGCAGCACTATCGTAACTTGAAATACTATTAACTCTTTGCACTTGTATGTCGTCGTATAGGCGGCACACCATGTTATATCAGTACAGCGAGTTGGGAATTCTGTCATCTCCTAAACTCATTTCTAATATTTCTAAATTGCTTTCTTGTACCTTCGTTGAGGACATGTTCATGTAAAAGTAAAAGATAACATGATATTCATTTTATACATACCATCGTAAGTAAATTGCTAGCGACTTAGTCGCACCATAAAAATTAAAAAATATTGATGAAAAGGCCTAAGTTAAAGATGTGCTGAAACAATAACCATAAACACTATCTGTGCTGGGGTGTCATTGTTTTAGCGATCGGTAAGAAATAAAATACGAAATGTTTATTACGGTAAAAAGAGTACATGGAGGTAACTTACAAGTTGTAAATGAGCCAAATGTAATGGTCACAATAAATTTGTGGAAGGTGTCGACCGCGCAAATTCTTATTCAGCGTCATGCTGTTTTCTGAGGAAGTCTTTAAAGTGGTGGCGAAGGTTATTTTTATGTGGATTCGAAATGTCCAGTGTGAATGTATATTTATTATATAAAATTTCATAAGGGGCCAAAACAAAAAACCAATGACACATCTAAAGTTTGTTCGGGAATTGGCGGACGGGATGACAAAGAACTTTCGGTAGGGGTCCAAAGCTTCTGGAAGACCATCATCTGTAGATACAGAAGAGCGGCTAAATTGTAAATTATATATTTTACGCCAAAATGATGGAAAGTAAAAGACTATGCGGTATGTTCTAATCGTAAAGAACAAGTCTGCAGGCGGGAAACTAGGTATATTTGTGATACTTGCACTTCGTAAGTCTTAACTACATATTGGTGATTTAAACGTAATTTTTTTATATTGTACATAAATATATGTAATGAGAAATGCTATATATATCTATAATATGCATGGTAGTGATTATGATAATGTTAGGTTTTGTTTGTGTCTTTCTGTTCTCAAGATTTATTATTTTTATTAACCATTATTTTTTATATAATAATTTTTTATTATATAATTGTAATAAATTATTGTGTTTAGTTTGATTAAACGTCAGTGAAAAATTTTTTTTTTGAAAAACACTTATAGGTTTTAACATTAACCGATTATTTTTTAATTTTCCCAGTTTTATTTTGTTTTTGCACTAAAGTGTATTTACTAAGCAATATAAGCGTATTTAAAAAATCCGGTGTAAATGAAATAATAGTCTGAGTACAGTGTACTCATCAACATACATATGCAAAGGGTTAATATTATATTTGCTATCTAATCGGTTGCATTTATAAAATAAATATCACAATGTGCATAAAAACGTTTCGTAGAACAATAACATTCTTTTCACGAAGCGTGGCTTTGTCGTCCTCGAACTCATTGTTAATTTAAACTAATAATTTGATGTTAAGTAGATATAGTAGACAAAAAATTTTTGATATCAGTAGAGCAAATAGGAAAAAATATTAAATTATATTTTATCTATTGTTTCTTTAAGGTGGCACATTAGCAGAATCTGTTGAAAATTTGGGCCCGTCCCCCAAGAATAAGGAACTTAAAAACATTGTGAATGAAACGAGCACACCTCAGCCGAAACTCGCCAAGCCGGCTCACGCTTACCGCCCGAAACCTACAGAACTCCGAGAAATGAATTTCTGGTCTCCAACTTCTATGTGAAGATCGGGAAGTTTCATATTCACGTGTTTATTGCACATCAATAACATTCTATTAATTACCGAGTTTTCGTACTATAACTATATAATACATAAGAACAGATAACTTACATTTAAGTTATCTAAAACCATTTAATAAGGTTTAAAGTAATAAATGTTCTTTATATAAATTCCGTTTATTTGTATGTTAGGGTTCATAACCATCAACATCGTCATCATTAGCAGTTCATTTTGGATATAGGTCTCGCTAAAGGTCTCCACACTGATCAGTCGCCGTCTGCCTTCAGCGATTTCCCGCGAAATTCACAAGATCGTAGGATATTTCTACGTTTAATTTTCGTTATTAACCCCAATTTTAGAACTTAGGCCGTGGTATATCTTAAAAAAGTTAGTATCAGACACTTTAATGTTAAGGAGTATGTTGTTTACGGCAATATTTCATTAACAGCACTCTTGTATTTTACAATTATAATATTAAGTAGTGCACGAGTGTCTGCGAGACTTGATGTATGATTTTTAGTCTTCCTCAAGTAGTATTTTTCGTAATTGTTGTGATCCTCTTCATTTATCACGTTGGTCCTTATGATGTTGTAACATTTCGTTTTTTCTCGATGGAGTAAGCTGCCAGACCAAAGCATCATCGGGCTTCCGCACTGCGACCTTTTTCTTTCCATTTTGCCAGTAATCACTAATCACTGGGTTGTTGAGATTATATACCCGTTTGCCTGGCAACGTAGTTTAGTATTCGCATGGGACAGATGGTATTATAGGTGATTAATGACACAGAAGTATTGATCCTTCTCAGTTATTCCATTATATTAAAAACTGTGTATGTGAGAAAATTATGTTTGGTGTTGTGTAGAAAGTTAAATTTTTCAATAGCTATCACTCGGTACAAACGTTGCTCTATCATTGCTCATTTAATTTTACAGATTATTGTATAAGCTAGATTTCGTCATGGTGTGACTTAAAATCTTATGTGGTGTGATAAAAAAATTCTCAATCAAGATGTTTGTGGAAAACATAAAATTGCTCATATTTTTATAGGAAAGTTTTGAATTGCAATTCGTTCAACATTTACAATTATAATTACTTTGTTTTAATAACTATATTCAATCTGTTGCCTGTTTATTATCTGATGAATGGTAATTCTCCATGGTCTGTTAGATTTGTGACGTTCTCCAGTAATAGTGTAATACTGTTTAATATAGGTAGAAACTTGTAACAGTTAGATTTAGTTATTATTTAGTACCAAGTATTTTTTTGAATATGTAATAGAAGAAATGAAAAATGAATTTTGTCATGAGCGAACTATTATGTAGCTTTATTATTTATTCGACATAATTTACCATTTTTAACATAGAAAATTAAACTATAAAAGTTTCCATTCATTCAATCTTGTTATTTATTTTAGGACATAAATTTAACCATTAACCCAGCCCTTTTAATTTCCTTTCTGTTGATAATAATCCTCCATTTGATACTTTTAGTTACCATGGTATAAGGTCGATTTTTATAAATCTAGCAGAGGTTAAGTATGCGTGGTATGTTTGTAGTATTTCAGTTAAAAGGAATGTTAAGAAAAATACGCCGCCGGATGGCTACACTCCAAGGAGCAGTAGTAACACTAGGTTACGTTTAGGTTAATAGGCCGTGGGCCCCGTGGTCCGCGTGCGCAGCGTCAGATGAGCTGTATAGATGAGTTAGCACTATCATCACCAAAATATAAGGACGACTGCGCATATTAACAACACTAGCTACATATTCAGTAAAATAAAATTTCATGTTATTAAATTAATAACTTTCAAGATTTAGTAAGTCGTTTTTATGAAATATACGTTAAGGTTTCTTTTTGATCTCTTCTTAAACAGACGAATTAAAAAAAAATATTCAACGTATCGATGAGTCTAACTGGACGTTCATCTCATGGTAAGTAATATTTAACATTGCCTGAAGAAAAGATTTGCAGAAACTTTTCAAATAAAACATTGTTCTTTTTGAAAATTTCGGTTTGGCAGCGGAAATAAGAACAGCAGTTGATCTAAACGGTCTTTGGAAATAGAAACGTACCATCAGTAGAACAATAAAAACTGGCAATGGAACTTACAAACAATAGACTTAGCTGCTCTATTATCTATTTAGTTTATTTCCAGTTATCTTTGGCTGTACACTCATATTGCAGAAGATATAGAAAAATAATAAAATGATATAAATAAGGCACTTTAGTGATATCTGGTATGATTGCAAGGAATTTAGAATAAAACTTATAAATGCTTTCTTTTTAACATTAAATATAAAACGATCCAGTGTTTATTGATACCGTTCTATTAATTTCGAATTCGCGATCTCAATTATTTTACACCCTCAATGAATTTTATTTAAAAATTATTAATCGTGGAGGACAAAAAATATATCGGCAAACAATTCTATTCACTTTATCTATCGTGTAAATAGTTTAAACGACTGAACTGATGAACTGATTTTGATGGTGTGTGAGAAGACATAATAACATTGTATAAAACTCTACCAGAATATTTTACTGATACGTTCATTAAAAATCATGATTATCTATATTGTTGTCTAGTATTGTGATAATTTTTCATTAACTTATAACTTTTATTCGAAATTATTCGATGAACTGTTGGTACATGTTATGGTAGCACAAATTGATCAATCTGTATGTGCACTGATTAGACACCTCGCTTCGATCAATACAACTGGATTGAAAGGCTTTATTCTGCTAATGAATAATTGTATGCACATCGGACGCAGCCAAGCTAATTTTATAATTAAATGTAGGTCTGATGTAATTGTAAATCATGTTTATGTTAAAAATGTTTATATAACATTATGTGATAAAAGAATATCATTATAGTTAGTAGAATAGCATTTTATCCAACAAATTATTAATAAACAGAAACTGCTATAAACAAGAGCCTTGACTGTAAAAATTTATGTTTATATAGTAGATGTTGAAGGTGAAAATAGCAACAGCGAGGTTTTTTTTATTATAATATTGTAGTATTAATATAAGGGTCATAGCTATTTCCCCCGAACAGGTTCTCGCCTTGTCGTGATGGTGGTTTTCTAGTAACCGTGGTTTGGTCGCCTACCTAGAAGCTAAGAGGAACCTACCGGCCGGCCCAAGACGTAGGACCGGTCCGAAGTGGCCACTCCAGGTGAGCATCAGCAGCTCACCTCGGGTGTGCCGGTGAGGCGGAGTCTCAGGGGAGCGGAATGTCGGTATTACGATTCGCCGCACTCCCTATCCTCCGCGGCCGTGTAACGGTTGGCGGCGAAGACCAAGACCAGACCCATCGCAGGGAGCCGAGAGAGCTTTTTCTGCTGGATCACATGACCTTTGGGTGACAGATTCGGGGGGATCGGTTGCCCACGGGGAATTTCTCTCCCTAGGTCGAGCTGGGCGGTGGGGCCGGGTAGGTGTATGGAAGTATTCCAGTGACTCTCCCGTAAAGCGACGATGGAGGAATTTGTGGTGGTTTTTGTAGGTGCAAGTTCGACATGACCTGTCTTTGCTCCCACGAGGGTAGGCATGCGAAGACATTTCCTCCTTGTTAAAAAAGGGCGATAGCTATTGTGAAGAAAATAAAAAATCGCTTAAAACAATTTAGTTCAACAGCGGGATATTAATATAACGTTTGCTGACCTTTTTGTTTGTGTGAAGCCATGAAAGGAACATGACGTTTCTGATGGTAAGTGGTACGCTGACATTTGCTATGAGATATTAGCTAGGACAATATATACTTTAACATATATGCTCACTACTTTGAAACAAGATATTAAGTCTCCAACTCTAAAACATAGTAACGTTTGAATACTGCTGTTTGGCATAAAAAATACTTGGACAACGATGTATAAAAAGATGATTAAAAAATTAACCACTTGTGTAAGTAATGACAATAAAAAGTAACAAAATATTTTTAATTTATTAATATAAACGCTTGGATATTTCAGTATCCATATCCAATTTATATTATAACGAAAATTATAAGAAGTAGACATTGAAATGTTTAACTAAAGAAGTAAATAAAATTGCCAGTTAGTCTTGTTAACGACTTTAACAATTACACACTCAGGACCGGTGCATCCGGAATCTACGAGCTAAAATATACACATTCAGGTTTAACAGGAAAATTTATGTATGTAAGTATTCGAACTAATACGCTCTGTTCGGTTTAGCTGAAGAACACATCCGTTCAGCTGTCACTTGGAGTATCTCCGTCTTGCGGCAATTTCAGAAATGAAATATTTTTGGATCCATTAGACAGAAAGCATTCTATCTCGAGCCAGACTGAAACTTATAGTTTATTTAGCAGCGGGTTAGTTCTTGTTTGGGATATAAATGCAGTTTTATTGCTATTCTATTTCGTCTTGTTTTAAATTGAGTAACTATGCACGTAAAATTTAATGTTTAAAGAGAAACATGTAATGTTTAACATGCGTATGTAATTTTAGCGTGTATCTATATTTTAATATTTGTAATTACAGTTATAATTATCTGTTAAAAGAATCACATTCAGTAATCTAATTCTTTAAATTTAAAAGAAATTTAACGACTGTAGTAGTAATTGGAACCAATTATCAGTTAATTATACAATATTCTTTTGATATCGGGTGAAAACTTTCGAAAATATGTTTTGATATTTGTTGTCGGGTTTGTGTAGTATTTTTTGTTGTGGTTTGTGAGTTATGATGTGTTGAGAAGGGCTGCGGGAACTTTGATACAAAACCATGATCACTCCCACGATATTTGTAAAAATTTGGAGGCCTTCGTCAATTACTCCTCAGAAGCATTTCGTGCCGGTAGCACGTCTATTACGTATACACTATACATTATTTTTAGTATTATTTAAATTTATTTACATCTACTACATCAATGGATTCATTTTTCTTACTGTTTTTTCCAAATAACAAATATTTTTAAATTAAGGATAGATATGGAATTTTGTCGAGTCCGAAGTAAAATCGTATACAGAGTTAGTTCCAATTTATAACATCTATGTTCCTAATGAGGCAAGTTTGTTAGTTACCGGTCATAACTCGGAAATGCGATTGTTGATCGCGTCGAACGTTGTTAAACTTTGATCATTGTTTACAGCAGCGACGCGCCGCGGAGCTGCGGGCGGTTTAATTAAAATCCGTTTTTTACTATGAATGAAGTAATGTTCGCAGTTATTTCAATCAAAATATTTTAAATATTCACTGATAATCCATTAGTAACAATGAACGGAGTACATAATTTGTGGTAAGTCTTATATAATATTACGACTTTTCTTAATTTTTCTATGTCATTTCATAAATATTTAAGTATTTAATATCATTAAAATGATCAAAGTTAGTCATCTATGCTCTGTAATAATATCATAGATGACATGCAAACTTTGGTGTGAGGTGAGTTATAGTGACAATTACGTGTATATGCAATGTTGTTTTTTTTGACATTACGTAGAACAAAAAAATCCATTCATAGCAGTTATGATAATTTTTTGTTATTCTTAAATACTTATATAAATTTATATAACAATGATAATCGCAAATTTGCGATATAAATGTAAAAATTTAAAAGACTGTATAAATTAATTTCTACTTATTTTTAACTACTATGCAAATATTAGTAATTTACAACGCTGGAGACATTGTGGCGATGCTTTTCTTGCAGTGTTTTAAAGTGGTTGCATATTTTATAAAACAATGTTAATTATACTTTAGCTAAACTGATGTAATAATGTCATGTTCAGTTATAAAACGATTTTTTCTTACTTAATTTTTTGCCAGTTAAGACATTACTTTAGGCTGAATTAAATAAATAATTTTTTGTATGGAGCGGAGCAGCGGACTTTACATTTGTTTTAATTTGTTGTAAGTATTTCGTATTCCATTTAATTTTCAAAGTTGGTATTGTAAACAATCTTGAATATGATTTTATTTAAATATTTTGTTTCTGTTACGGTTATTTTATTAGATACTACTGATATACAGTTAGGTCTTTTTTGCCGTTACTATTTAGGTACTGTTTTTGTGTTAGTGTTTCGCTTGAAATGGCCTGAAGAGAATTAAATTTCTAATGCCATTTTGTTATCGTTCTAGCATATTACCATCATCACAAACATAAAGAAAGAACTCTGCCCTCTGTAGTCCACTAAAATAAATTAATGAGAGATTAGAAATAATAGGAAACCATGCTTAGTACTGTTGCCGATTTGTAAATATTATCAAAAGCTACAAGATATGAAAAAAGCTGTTGGAATTGTAAAAATCATGAAATGAATTAAATCTACATTTCAACAAAATATACAACTTTAGGAAATTTCTACATTCATTTTCTGCAGAACAGGACGAAAGCGGGTGGCTTTGCGTCTGAGTTTCGTATAAATTACTCGGCGTGCTTTCTACGAAATTAAATTTTGATGACTGCTTTTATAGGGATCAGAAAGTAGATTAACATAAAAAAACGACATCTTATGACAACGCATCTCTAGGCCATGTTATCCAATTTAAATGAATCATAAAATATATATAACGAATAAAATATGTTCACAATGTCTCTTTGCTGAGCAGCTTCTATATGTATAAATGTAAAGATGTATGGGGCGATGCCAATCTTGTGAGGTTCAATGCTACCAAAACACAGGCGTGTCTTTTCACAGCCAAAAGGAGCCAGT